>OX371261.1:87512505-87725653 GCA_947311025.1 Lypha dubia
CCAAAAGTGTAGCACATTTAACATTTTCACACAGTGGACTAATAAAGTATTCATGTCTACGAAAAAACAAAATGTGAGTTAAATCTTATTTCAAATGAGAGAAGACAATATAGACTTACTCATTTTCCTTTGTAAGTAAATTTAATTGATCTTCGTCCATTATAAACTGGTCGTAGTACTGATTTGACCTATTCAAAAAAATTGAGTAATGCATTCCACTAATAGTCACATTGTTATCAGCTGGGCCAACAAACCAACCGAAACGTCCTGGATCTAATGAAACGCCTGACTCATAAACATTAGTTGGCCTCAGTCCATGCGCCATCGGTGATGTCCATACGCCTAGGTTTATCATTGGCAGATTTGGGTACCTAGGATTTTTGCTATGAATTTGTGAAAGTTGATGGTGAAAGAACTGATAACGTTGTCGTAATTGGACTTACATTAATGAGTCAAGAGTATTGGTAAGCCTTTTAGCTTCATAGTATTCCTCGTCAGGATTTCCACTAAACTCAATGGGAATAATATATACATTTTGATAATGAAGAACTTCTCGAAGAAAAATTGCAAATATACGGGTTGTGATTTGATTTGATGGCCAATAAGAAACTTGTATACCGATGGAGCTTTGACGCAAACTCAAATTAGGAGAAGAGTGGTCTTAAAAAAAAATACTTTATTAATTAAATATGTGTACATATATGTAATTTATAAGAAGCTGTTCTAAGTGATTTATAAATTGTATGCGCTTAAATTATTAAAATTTTATTTGTTATATTATATTTTCCAAAATTCAGCGACAATATATAAATAAAACTAAGCCAATTAATTCCACTGCTGGTACACCAAATTTCTTTAGTAAAACGCTTGCTTTAAACATCTTAATCCCATACACATATATTTTTTAAATGTAAACTCGTCTTGCTTTTTACACTTAGAACGCACGTAGAAACCTCTTATACTTTTAAGAAAATCTAGAATTGATTTTGCGCTAGTGCTATAAAGTATATGATGATATTGCTTGAATATATCAGCATTGTACTACAACTATTTGTTATTATTACTTAGTTACTTAGAGCACCTCGATTAGAGCTCATAAGTTCACTTATAGTTTATTGATTGATTTCTTATTACAATATTCTGTTCTTATAAACTATTTTGATTGAGTGAATTAATTGTATTTCTTATAACTAAAAATGTAATTCATGGATTTTGGATGTACAACAAAATGTGATACCTGTTATATTTGGGTTAGCGGAGTATTACTTTTTGATGTTAGACATATGTATGTATGTGCATTGTCTTGTGTCAGCACTTTTGGTTTTGTGTTTATTATTATAATGACTGTTGGAAAATGTGTCAAAGCATATTGGCAATTGTAAGTGTTTTATTACTTTACTTTTAAGTTAGCGATACTCATAGATTGGTCATACTACAGTATTTAACAAAAAATTGTAATCGATAATAATACTTTTGTACAAACTTAATTATTTTTAGCAATAGCAATTAGTTCAGTTTATAAAGCTTATTTTAGATAACATAGGGACTTCATTAGAACTATGTACTAATTAACTAAGAAACTTCAAATTTTATGTAATGCTTTTTAAAAAAAGCGTACGGATTGGACATATGGGTGTGCCGCATCCCATTAATAGGAAATATTTCGTTTTCAATCATATATGCTCTTGGAGAAAACCAAAAAGATGTAATTTATCCTAAGGTATTACCATATTTTTTTATTAGCGCAATAATTTCATTCGCAAAGTATTTCTTTCTTCTCATTAAAATAGGGTTCTGTAGCAAAGCGTGCCGAGTTGTAGTTAGTACTTGTATAAAAAAAAATAAAAACGATATGGTAATACCCCATTTTAATAGAACCACGCTAATAATATTTATTAAGTTATATATGTCAGATCTTAAACGCAATCATAGAAAATTATATATAATGTATGTATGTTCCAAAAATAAATTGAATTTTCAAATTGTGCGTGTTAAGTACGTTCGATTAGCGATTGTACCTATTATATTGGTACACTTTTCTTGAACATATGTTTACAGTCTAAGTTTTTTAGCAAGTTCAGTTTGTTGGTGAGAGGTTTTAAAGTTACTAGTACTTTGAGTGTTCGATGATTTTCTGTTATCGAAAAAGATGGATCAAAGAATTTGCATAAAGTTTTGTGCGAAAAATGGAATAAAGTGCTCAAAAACATTTGTAATGTTGACATTGGCGTACGATAATTGTAAAATGAACACAAAAAAATTACTTTGTTTAACAGACCTCCTAGATTATAATAAGTAACCCTAAGTACTACTTTGTACAAATATGATTATATAATCTTGTACAACGTACATATATACATATATATGATATATAACATAAGAACGTAGTTGTGTGAAATGGCTTAGACTATTTTCTGAAAACAGTGCTAAAAGACGCAGTTAAACTCTATTCTTCATATTTTTTGGCAGTAATAAGCTCATGTTTAATCCAGTGCATTTTTCAAAAAATGTGGAAGAGACAAAAGTTAAATCTTAACTAAGGTTAATAAACCACTAGTCGACCTCTCTTCTCATCGTCCGCTATGTATAATAGTGTAATGGTCGTATAATATGTTAAAGTTTTCCCTATAGCACTTTGGTTTATTCATAGCTCAAGTGTGTTCTGAGCTAGTTAGTAGGCTGCTACTAGTGATTTACTAGGTGCCTGAATCTGAGAGTCACAAGCTGTCTATTACCCCGTTTATACGCACTTCTTATTTGCAAATAAGAGTGGAAAGCGTTGCCGTATTACTTTTTTATTGTAACTTAAAATGTTTCGAAAACTATTTGCAAATAACAAGCTATTTGCAAATAAGATGTGTGATACTACCAGATGACTATATATTTACTGCGTGTAATTACAAGAAATATAACAATATTTCTGAATGATATTTGCGTATAAACAGTGAGTTAAGTTTTTGCAAATAGTTTTATTTTAAAATAAGAAATGCGTATAAACGGGGTATATAATTACCAGTATGATTCTGTCTTTTCTATTTATACAATTTTTGTTAACATACCTTAATTTTACTATTGTGCAGTTTTTTTCTTAACATACTTAGAAACTATCTTATTACAAGTTCGTTAGTCTAATTTATTTATATATACATATAGATATTTTTTTGTCTTTCTTTTTTGTGCTCGTATTTCATTTTATTTAATTTGTTTGTGTTTGTTTTCCGTTATAATTTTGGTAACTAAGTGTGCGTACTTTACAATAGATATACATAACTGGGAAACTGTTAGAAACTGGGAGCGTATTGTTGAAGCCTAGGTTAGACATCCAAGGATATATAAGAGCAACTAGATGATTGTCCCGGCTTCGCCCGGAAGCTATTTTATTATATGGGGGAACCACTCCCCACTCATCAACCCACTTTCCAATTTTGATAGGCGGATGTAGCACCATCTGTCCTTCAACAACATAATTAATTTTGTTCTACTTGAAATACGAGCGTTGACGCTTCTCGTGAATAAGCCGGACGCGGCGCCATCTTTCTGTCAATATGATGCGAAACTTCCCGTAAATGAGGCTGTCCGCCATCTGTCCTTCAACAACAAGAATAATTTTGTTCTGTTTGAAATACGAATTGGGTTAATAGTTTAGTAAATACAGGAATTGCCCCATCCCTCCCCTCCTCGTGCCACTAATCTCATACACACCATATATGCATAACAAATTTCACTAAAATAGGTCGAGCCGTTTCGGAGGAGTTCGATAACAATCATCGTGACACGAAATTTTTATATATTAGAAGATTATACATGAATATTTTCGAAAAAGAGAACTAGAATATGACAAAGTTACTAGGAGTCGAAATATATTTCTGGGATTCCTTAAGGATCGATACTTGGTGCACTATTGTGGATCGCCATGTACGATGGAGTATTTAGGTTAAATCTACCTAATAAGGTAAAAATATTTGGATATTCGTCTGCGAATAGCTTTATTGTGGCCAGGTTTCCCAGATTCAATATGTGCAATAACTTGGCATTTACTGAAAATGAACTTGATTTTAAAAACAGAACTTGACAAATTTTGATCTGTGCTTAAAAGGTAAAAATGAGTAGTAATATTATTATTTTGTTAAAGATTTTGTTTGCTAAAATTTTTTGTCAGTTTATGATATAAATTATTACCAGTGATGATACAGGGTGGTCCAAATTGACCGAACGGATTTGAATTCCTTATAACTTTTTTATTATAATATTAAGTCATGAATTTTCATTTGAACTGATTGATATTTAATCAAAGAAATTTTAATTTTTGAAGCTTAAGTTCGTTTTCTCTAAATTTACTTTTTAAGCTATTGCATAGCATTTATCGTGGGCTTTGAGGCGACCGAATCAAGATATTTTAAATTGTTTGTTTTTGTTTTTGAACGAAAAAACCTGGAAAAAATCTGTCAAAAATCTGTCATTTGTTTTGAAACGAAAAAACTTGGAACTATGTTTGTTTCTTAAGTCTTTTGTTTTTTGAAGTGAAAACTTCTTTTTTGTATAGTCTATGCCGCTTGCCGCTTGGAAATTTTTTAAATTTCCAGTGTTGGCACTTTTCCCGGAAATTTTTTTTTTTTTTTATATGTATGTATGTATATTAGCGTGACATTCTGTTATATGGAAAAATTTTTTTTATCAAATTTTTTAAGTCTCACCCCCCAAATCGGTTCTGTTTTATGAAAAAACAATTACAAAAAATTTCATAGCGATAAGTTAAGTTTTGGGCGTGCGCACGCCCTTCAAAGTTTTATATGAGCCTTACAGTATGAACTATATTGATATTTTGGTCATATATTTTGAAAATGTCTTTTGAGCCTAAAATGGTATTATTATAAGTTGTACCTTTGATTTTTAAATTATTTAATTAATTTCTAGTCAAAAGGCAGCAAGATTTCAAATCATTTATAGCCCCCCTCCCCCCTAAAATAAACGTTATAAACGCGACTTGTATAAATGACGTCTGCCATTCAATGGAAAAAAAAAATTTGTGCAACACATGAAAAAAACAAAATTATTTTTATGTTAAATACGCAAAAAATGAGCAAGCAATAATGTTAACAAAAAGCAATTACCGCTATTTTCCATTGAAGCAAAAGAAACGTAGCAAAAATTTTGATTTATTTCATGATTAATTCATTCGAGTTTATTCTTTCCTATTGTTCTGACAAAATAAGATTACTAAATTGAGTGCAAAATCATTACGCCAAAAATATTATTTGATTGGCTATGCCTCTAATCAACTTACGGGTTCCAAGTTACCTTCAAAAAAAGAAGTAATAAAGGTGTTGTTTTTTAATTGGCGTGTTGTAAATATAAGTTTACGAGAAAGTGCTAAGTTAGTTATTGAAGAACTTTTGATTTTTTGGGAAAAAGCGCGCATACCCACAAGAGAAAAGCAACATTGCATTGCAAAACTTGAAAAATTACATACAGAATGGACGAATTTAAAAAAAAGTTGTGGAAGAAATACCGATAACCAGAAAAACAAAGAAAAGACCTGGGTTGAAAGCTTAGAACAAATTTTTGACGTGGCGCATGCAAATGCCTTAGAATTAATAACTGTGGAGGAAGATAAAGCATTCTTGATAAGCCAGAGGCAGGAAGGTCGACCAGGACATATGTACGGAATTGATTATAAGATACTTCAAATGGAGATTCAAGGTGAACACCGCGAACAGATTAAGTTAAAAAGCGAGTTGAACGTAATAAACGTGAACAAAATATTATAAGTAAGATTAATAATGATCTTAGATTATTAATGAACTTTTCTATAATAGAGGTAATTTTTTTTCAAGGTGAAACCGTGCAATTTCAGTCATCATCTGAAAGTGATCAAAGTTTTCAAGCCACAGAGTCCCACGATGAAACTGTTAAAGTTCGCTCAAAAAATGCAAGAGTCAATTTTCCATGTGGTGGAAAACTCAGTTCCTTTAACCATTTCCTTGATTAGCAAGGAAAGTGGCAAGGACGTGGATATTAACGATGCAATTTCCAGCATGGAGAATGAATGTTGGGATTCGAACATAACGAATCCATATTATGTTTTTCGGTTTGAATTATCAGCTATTGGCTCAATTTTGTTGCGGGGAAACCGTATCATAATACCAAAATCATTAAGACCAAAAGTGTTAGAGTTGGCTCATGAGGGCCATCCTGGGGAGTCGGCAATGAAGCGTCGTCTTCGTTCTAAGGTATGGTGGCCTTTAATTGATAGGGAGGCTGAAAATTTCGTAAAAGCGTGTCGTGATTGTCTCTTGGTTTCACAGCCTTCTAATCCATATGTTCTAATCGAATATGTTTTAGTGCTAATTGATTACTATTATCGATACCAAGAAGTTGTTTTCTTGAAACGCATTACTTCTGATGTTATAATCAAAGCGATGAAGAACATTTTCTCTAAACTTGGTTTACCCAAAACAATAAGAACCGACAATGGACAACAGTACGTCAGCGATGAGTTCAAGTCCTTTTGTGCCGAGAATAACATTTTATTGATCAGAACTCCTCCCTATTGGCCTCAGGCAAACGGCGAAGTAGAAAATATGAACAGGTCTTCGGTAAAACGGTTGAAAATAGCTGCGGCAAATAAGCGCGATTACAAAGAGGAGGTTCAAAAGTTTATACTAATGTATAATGTGACTCCACATGGTACCACGGGCTCAGCTCCGAGTGAGCTTATGTTTAACAGACGTATTCGTGATAAAATTCCAGGCATCGAGGATATAACCGAAAATGTTATTGATTCGTGAGCTAGAGATAATGACTTGATAAACAAACAAAAAGGAAAAGGCTGACTTGAAAAGAAATGCAAAAGAATCTAAAATTGAAGTAGGAGATAAGGTGTTGTTGAAAAACGTTATTTTTCCTAATAAACTCACTCCAAACTTTGATAAAACGACATATGAAGTTGTTGAGAGAAATGGAAGTGAAGTAAGAGTCGTTGGAGGAGGGAAAACATATACAAGAAACATAAGCATGTTGAAAAAGATTCCAGGCGCTCAATTTCCAGAGGACACAACATCTAAACAGCATCTTTGCATAGAACCATCATTGCCAATCAACGACTTGGTATCATCGCCCATCAATAATCAACCTTCATTATCCGCCAACGATCCATCCAACGTTTCACCGACGGAGTCGTCATCGTTTCCACAGCAAGGACCGTTGAAGCTAAAACTAAAAAAGGTGGAGGGGATGCGGCAACACTGATCTTTATCGATATCTATTAACTCATCTCTATTCTAGTATTGTGATCTCTAAGAAACATGGAATAATATAAATGAAATAAAATCTAAGTTTCTTATAAATATAAATTAAAGTGATTTGTTTATTATTGGACACGAGTTATTACAACATAGAACTCATTTTCTCCAATTAAGGAGATAAGGCTTTTTACCAAAAACTTTGTTTGCTTGTACAGCTAAGCTGTCAAGTTTGCTAATGTGTGCAATTGTTGTTGCTTCTTGATCACTATTTAACATGTTCAGGGAGCATGATCGCGCACGAGTAGTTGGTTTTAGTGTAGAATTCAGGTTTGTGTTTAATTCAATTTTGTATTGTCGTCATCAGCAACAAAAGTTAAATAATCATTTCTACTGCTTTTAGATTTATTGTTGTTGTTATTGGCAGAAGATGAACTCATTTAGAGCTATATTTTTTATGAGTTTGTGTATGAAAATAGTTATGTATATTACACGCAAGCAAAAAATAAAATAAAACCAGTATTATAACTGTTTAATAAATGTTTTGTTTTTGTTTTTTTTTGTGATTTTAACTTTCAGTAATTTTTAATATTCAGTTGCGACGATTATAAAAACGCGTCTGTACACTACGAGAGTTGAAACTGAATGTAGAAAAAATCAAGTTACCGCAAGATAAAAATGGGCGTGCCACAAGGAGGAGAACTATCACCCTTGCTCTTCAACATTTATATTGCCAACTTCCCCAACCCCCAACAGGAAGTCTCACTGGTGTCATATGCTGATGACTGCACCATCTTGGTGCAGCAGGTGTCAGCATACCCGACATAAGAGCCAAATTTACCAACTACTTGGCCGCCATTACAGACTTCCTGAAAGAGCGTAACTTGAAGCTATCACCTTCAAAGTCGTCAGTGTCACTTTTCACTTTTTGGACTAAAGAAGTAAGAATGGAATTAGACATCTCTGTCGTAGGAAGACGCATACCTACGGTGCGTAGTATTTGACAGCCTCCTTCACTTTGCCTCGCACGCCACATACATCAGCCAAAAAGTGAAAGCCCGGAACAAAGTCCTGAAAGCCCTTTCGGGCACCTCCTGGGGCATGACTAAAGAGGTACTCGTAACGACTTATAAACCCATTGGTCGATCCCTCTTAAACTATGCTGCACCAGTATAGACCCCGTTCCTTAGTGACACATAGTGGAGATCACTGCAAACAACACAGAATAATGTTCTCGGAATCGCTACAAGATGCGTAAAAACGACCAACATTGACCATCTGCATGAGGAGACATTAATGCTACCCGTCAGGCAGCATAATGTGATGCTTTCAAAGCAATTCCTGATGGCATGTCAGCTGCCAACACACCCAAACCACCAACTGGTGTTGCAGGACCCTCTCCCGAGGGTAAAGACTTCCGGCACTATAGTAAGGACATCAGAAACGCTCAATCTTGGCGCAACTTAGAGTCGGCAGGAGCAGTATCCTTAACTGCTACCAAGAGCGCATAGTCCCCGGCACATATGCCCAGATTGTCTCCAGAGCCCGCACAACACTGAGCACTTGTTCAACTGCCCCAACAGGTCAACATCTCATAACCCAATAGACCTATGTTTAAACCAACTGAGGTGGCGTGGTTCCTCCGACTCCCAACCCCAAATCCACCAAATGAGACAAATTATTATAATTAATTTTTTTTTTTTCAATAAATCCCACTGACACATACTTTCAGGAAATAACTCCCGTTACCAACAGCATCGGAGCTGTTACAACATTAACGATCCCAGAAGCGAAATGGAGATACGTCACGTCTAAAGACAATCCAGCTGACATAGGTTCAAAGGGTATTGGTGCGGAAAAATTATGCAACACGCTGCTGTGGTGGAATGGGCCGAAGTGGTTACTGAAATTGGAGAGTGATTGGTCGGAATACCATGTCGCAAGATTTATATCTACTATTACAGTTGCAACGCAAGATAACCAGATACTGGAAATTCTAGACAAATATTCGTCATTAAAAAAATTAAAACGAGTGATTGCTTACATTTTTCAATTTATCAAAAAATTGAAGGGCATTAGTTATTTGACGGCAGCAGAATTTGAGGCCGAAAAATTTATAATTAAGATGCATCAGCTAAAAGAATGGCGCGCTGAATTAGTCGAATAAAAACAAAAGAAAGAACCAATTGGAGCTAAGAATTGCATTAAAAAGTTGATTAAAAACTGTGCTATTTGCACTAGATATAATTATCAAGTAAAGCAGCACTTAATGGGAATGCTACCAGAGTATCGTGTAAATATATTTTTTCTGCCAGAAGAGGTAAAAGCAGAAATATTTACTCTGACAGTGGCACTAACTTTGTCGGAGCATCAAGGCTATTGGACAAAGAATTTACAGAAGCTATAAAACAGAACACAGCTTTGGCACCTGTATTTGAGGTGCAGCAAGTGAAATGGCGGCAGGTCCACACTTTGGAGGAATCTGGGAAGCAGCTGTATAATCAATGAGATACCATTTAAAACAAGTGGTTGGTAATACAAAGTTAACTTTTGAGGAGCTAAGTATGTTATTTGCACAAATTGCAGCGGTCTTAAATTCAAGGCCGGTGGGGACACTGGATGAGGATTCGGAAGACATAGATATTCTCACTCCAAGTCATTTTCTTATCGGTCGCCCGATGATAGTATGCCCAGAGCCTAATAATGATGGTAATATCTGTTGCTTGGACAAATCGAAGCTAATGCAAACATTAAGATTGCATTTCTGGAAGAAAAGGCAGGCCAACTATTTGACATCATTACAACCTTACTATAAATGGAAAGAAACTATAAAAGAAGGTCAAGTGGTGATAATAAAGAATGAGGAAACTCATCCAGCAAGAAATTGAAATAAGTTGATAAAAAATGCTATGCAATAGCGTTACCGCGGCAGTCCCCGAGTGCCACACGTCTTTTTTTATAAATTAAATTATTATTTCTTTTTCTTTGTCTGTTCAATTATTACGAGCTTCTAGATTTTTTTTTCTAATAAAAATATTAATTTAATTTTTTAAAAATAAAATAAATTTAGCGAAAACGAACTTAAGCCTGAAAAATTAAAATTTCTTCCATTAATCAGCATTCAGTTTCAATAAAAATTCATAACGTAATTGTAGAAAACTGAAGGCACGTAGCCTTTGTTTAAACAACAAAATAAAACAGCTGTATATATAACATGGCACATTCCACAACCCCTAGAATATCAAATGAGAAACACTAGAATAAAGCTCAACTTGAACAAAATAGACTTTGAAAAATATAGTAAATTTGCAACCCATTAAAAAAATTATAAAGTTGTAGTGTATAAACTTACATGTAACTCATCAGATTCAATTAATGATGGTAGATCTTTAAGTAGTATGGTTGCAGCCTCCGTTGTGGCACTGAGGTCTAAGCGGTACACAACTCTGATTATGAGACTGTGGTTAGTCTCGAAACATTATGATGTCAGTTCAACCCTCCGCACAGTCTAATTTTTCTTTGTCTGTGCAATTATTACGTGCTTCTATAGTTTTCTTCCTAATAAAAATAATAATTTAATTTATAAAAAAAATTAAATTTAACGAAAATGAATTTAAGCATGACAAATAAAAATTCCTTTTTTATTATTATTTTTTTTTTAGTATTTTGTAAAGACGCGGGGAATTTTAAATATAACAATACACAATAGAATGGCGGCCCAAAATCGTTAAACTTTATTTCTGAAATCTGGTTGCAAATTTTCGAGAACTAGGGCCATTAAGGAACCTTCCTGCTGCCGGTAGACGAAATAAAACTATAAATACAAAATGGGGAATAATTTGGTGCAATACTTTTTTAACAGATTGGATTAAACGCTCCCAGCTATCTCCCATATGTGTAGTTGGTGGAGGATTAAAGTGCCTTATTGTTGATGATGAAGAAAACTTTAATGACATTTTGCTGAAATCTACATTTTTTACACTATTTTTCAGCTCAGTTTCAGCACCTCTAAAATTGGTTCCGTTATCGCAGTATATCTGGGGGTACCACGTCGTGAAACAACATTTTGAATTGCCATTATGCAGTTATCAGTTGTCATATCATGGGCAACTTTTTGGAAATAAAACTATTTGTTCGAAAGTAAATTTTATATTTTTATTTTAATATCAAATAGATTTAATTTAATGTTTTAGAAATGATTTAATATCGTTTCAATATTTGAATATAAAATGAATTTTTTCCATTATTTTATTTCTGTTCAAAATAATAATTTGTAATTTTGTTTTTTTTTCGTTTTAATAATAATTTTAAAAATATTAAGTATAATTATTTCATTTTATATATTTTTTTCAGTTATTTAATTAGTTTTTTCCATTTATTTCGTTCCCATATATTATGTATAAAAATGTTTGTTTTTTTTTTTTTTTTTTTCTTTATTGCCTTTATTTTAATGCCTTCTTGTTTTTGACTAAATAAAATTTTTAAATGCAAGTATCTATGAATAAAACAAAGATATTGAAGGTATTTTTTTTTTATATTTTATTTCCTGGTTATGGCCACAATATAAATTATCGTTACTTTGTTAAATGCAAGGTATTTATTTAGTTTAGCTACAAGTATATTTAGTTGTAAATATATTCTCTTTTTTCATTTTAAATCGTACAATTTGCTGCGTTCGTAAAATCAATTTATCAATATGCGATTGTCCTTGTGTCTATGCTTTTCTAAACCTATTCTTGTGTACTGTTTTTTTTTCTGTTGCTGTTACGTTGCAATTTTCTATTTATTTCACTATATAAGGGCCTTCGTAAATACTCTTAAATTTATTTAATTTAATTAGCATCTCATCTAAATTTGATGTTTCGGTATTAATAGATAAGTTCAAGGAGAAAAGCGTTTTGATTTTTTTTTTTTTGTAAAACAAGTTAGTTAATTTTTGTTAGTATAAAATGCGTATTAAAATTTTAGTTTTGTGTTTCGCAAATAAAACAATTGTTCAAAATGTTAATTATTTTCTAATCTAGATTAAAGAACCTAAAAAAATTTTGTTTTGTTATGAGTACAACAAGTAATGTCTAAATAATTACCTTTTGTAACAATATTGCTCCACTGCTATTCAGACTCCAGCATAGACAAAAGGACAAATTGCATTTCTGGTTGACATAACTTTGTATGTTTGTAAATATCTATATATTGTGTTATATTGGACAAATTGGAATGAAAAGTGTACTATAAAAAACATAATTCTTCTCATTTCTTTCCCCAATTTTCGTATGACAATAAGGACAATAATAAATTCAAGCGTTATTTGGTTTACCTCAACTAAGCATTGCGACCATGAAGGACGATTTTAAATATACTTTTAACATCGAACCATTGAGCATAAAAGAAATAAACACCTCCCGATCAAATCCGGACGATGCGCTGTACATTTTGGAATTTAACCGCGAGCAAATTACTAAAAAAGAGGTAATTAAAGTTAAATATGTAAATGGTAACGCTGCGCACTGGAGAAACCCTCTTCGGCGCTCAAGAGGCTTAACGCAATGCTCCAAATGTGCGATGTATGGTCACGGAGCATCAAATTGCCACAGATCAGCAGTGTGCTTAGGATGTGGTGGCTCATACGACTACTCAACATGCCAAGTAAATAAGATTCCTGAAAAAGGCCCTGTAATCAACAAGTGTTTCAACTGCATCAAGAAAACATGAAAAACGTGAATCATCGTGTATATGATCCGCAGTGTCCTGCACGAAAAGAATATTTGGAGATTCGACAAAAAGTGACTATCAAGAGGCGTCCAACAATAATAAAACAACGCAACGATGTACATCCTTTTTCTTCGACTGAAGATTTGCATGAGATACGACCTGAACTGAGTCTCGTTTAAAATGAAAATCCAGGTAAAGATACTGGCAGATTATCATATGCTAAAATAGCTAGCACAAACCACAAAACTGTGGAGAGTGACAATCTGTCAAATGAACGACTACTAGATATTTACTTCAATGCCATTAATGCTTTGGAAAAATGTAAGACTAAATACGACATATTGAGAGTTCTCGGTAACATGCTTAACACATTTGCTTTATTGCGTATATATATTATATATATATAAACTTATGAAAATATTGTTTGTTAGTTTTACTTTACATTTAATGTTGTCTTCTGTATATGCTGAATTGATGTGTTGGGCTTTTTGTTTTATTTTGTTTTCTTCTCTGTTTCTTCATTTTGAATTGGTTGTTGTTGTTGCTATTGTTGTGCCTGTTGCTTAATTGGTTTTTGTTGTAGGTAATTAAGGAATGGTATTTTGCAGTGCGAGTAGTCTCGGAACTTTTTCGCTTTTCAAATACTCGTACACATGCAATTGTCATGAAAAAAGAAAAAATAAATTTGACAAGAAATTTACACATTTAAGTTTTTAGCCGAAATTAAATCCGATGATTTTTCTTCCAATTTGGATAGAATTTTGAAGTCATTTGGATGTGTCACCATTTATATTTTGTTTGCAAAATTGATGTTTGATTGTTGATTTGATGTTTGTGTGTAGCTCCTTTTTTCTCTTTTTTGTATTGGGTAGTATACAAGTTTTTTTCTTTGCTTTTTGTATTTTTTTTTTTTGTAGGATTTTTAAAAATTTTTATTTTGAATTTGGCTTTGCAAAATTTTGCTCCATATACAACATCCACCATTAACTCAATTATTTACACATGGCACTACTGTTACCATGCCTGAAAGAGCACTTCCCGCTCGCCACTCACCAGCATGGCTTCACGGAAGACCATAGCACCACGACGGCTTTGAATTTGATATCTACCCAGATCGCTAATGGCCTAAATCAGCAGAGAACGTGTCAACGCACAATTGTTACAGCACTGGACCTATCCAAGGCTTTTGCACGGTCGATCACACGATGCTGACTAATGACATCTTGAAATCCAGGCTTTCCAACTATATGAAGCTTTGGATCGCCAATTATCTCAATGGACGACAGCTGTTCGTAGAGTTCAGAGGGAAAAAATCAAGTTTTTTTTTTTTTGATAATTTTATTATTTATTGAATCTTCAATAATAAATTGAAACATCAATAAGTTATTCAAATCTTATCCAAAGATGTGAAATATATTTTTAGCCAATACTAAACAAAATTTTTCCAATCAAATGATTACTGAAACCATCACAAATGAAATACAACGGATTTATGGCCCTATGTTCCAACTAGGAATTTTAAAGGACTAAATATATATATAAACAAAATTTTTAATTTCGACGGTTGTTTTTAGTTGATTTAAATCTCTCGTGTACGGCTGAGAGTAAGAGTATCCCTCCTTCTCAACCTGGTATAGCTTCCATAATTTAGAATATTGCGCGCAAGTGGATTTGGGTGCAAAACAAGTTTTTCTGTGTATTTTTTCACGTGTTTTTAAAATACTGTCTTCACCAACGGAACATCAAGATCTTTGTGAATTCGCTGATTTCGGATATACCAGGGGGCTGCTGTTATTGTACGTAGAATTTTTTTTGTAGCCTTTGAATTTTTTCTACGTTCGATTCTGAGGAAGTGCCCCATAACTGGATTCCATAGGACCATATTAGTTTCAGGATCGCGTTGTGTAATAGAAGTTTACACTCTAGGCTTAGTATACAGTTCCTTTCAATAAGCCAATTCATTTGGGCTGCTTTTAATTTTATTTGTTTCAACTTAGCGTCTATGTGCGATTTCCATGTTAAGCGGCCATCAAGGTGAACGCCTAGGTATTTGACTACAGTGTGTTGGGGTATAGTCTCGGTGTTTATTTGTATTGGCGGGCATGTTTCTCTGCACAACGTAAAAGTGACGTGTAGATATTTCTGCTCGTTGACTTTTATACGCCATTGTTTTAACCATTTTTCTAATTTTGATATGTATCCTTGTAAGTTGAGGGAAGCTTCTACGAGATTTTCATGAACTCTTAGAAAAGCTGTATCATCTGCATGTTGCCTGCGAAAACCGAATTAATGATCTGGAATGCATCCATTTCTAGTCACCATAGGCATCAGCTTGCTCATATACAGCTTTTCAAATAGTTTTGAAATGTTGGGCAATAAGCTAATAGGCCGATAGGATTCAACCTTCGTATGATCCTTGCCGGGCTTTGGTATCATAATAATCATCGAAACCTTCCATTCTGCAGGATAGTATTGCAGCCGTAGAATACTATTAAAAATGAAGGGTATAACTCTTTTTGCAATAAAAGGCAGTTGTTGAAGCATTTTGTTGCTTATTTTGTCGACACCTGGGGCTTTTCTGGTGTTAAGACTAGTAATAGTATTTTCAATCTCCGTCATGTTAAATCTCATCGGTAATTCTGGTAAAGAGACGACTGGTGGCAGTTCAACAATATCAGCAGAAATATTCGGGGTAAATACTTTTTCTAGGTGCTTAACAAATAGATCACCTTTTTCAGCATCAGTTTTTGCCCAGTCACCATTAGAGGCTCGTAATGGTGGTTTGCAAATCACTGGCCTTTTAAGTCCTTTGGCTGCACGCCACAGCGAAAAATCTGTTGATGGTGTTGCATCGAGTTCTTGCAGAAATTTTTGCAGCGAAGCTGTTTTTTGAGATTGTAAAACTTTTCTTAGCTGTTTGGTGCACTCCTTAAGCCTTAATTCTAGCTGAGGCGATCTGTAACGTTACCATTCTCGTCAAGCTCTCCGTTTTTCAGTCAATAGCCTTTCTATATCCACACAAAAAATATTGTTTAATCTCACTTGTTGATTTGGTTGATCGGAAGAAGCATTTAGAGCAGCTTTTTTAACATGTGCTTCAAACAACCTAGTAGAATTTTCTATGTCAGCAGGTGTTCTCAATGGCATATTTTCCGTGCAATGAGCACTCAAATATTTTTTGTATTTCAGCCAGTTAATACGTGCAGGTTTCAACGGTAAATCACATGGTGTTGCTGTTATGTGTGAGTATATAGTGATAATTGTAGGCGAGTGATCTGAAGATAAATCCAAAGATGCTTTAACTTCAATCATTTCGCTGGACATATTTTTCATAATTCCGAAGTCGATAACATCAGGAATTTTTTGTCGATCCGTTTACCAATATGTAGGCTGGCCACTTGAAACTACATTCAAACCCATTTTAGAAATTGTGTCAAACAAAACACGACCCTTAGGACTGATTTAACGTGATCCCCAAAATGTGTGTTTAGCATTGTAGTCGCCAGCTGCTAGAAAACGGGACCCCAGTGTTGTATAAAATGCGGTATATTGACTCTCTGAAAATTAAAACCAGGGAGGAGAATAAACAGATAATATCACAAGCGTTTGATAAAAATTTTCAATACAGATATTTGTTGCTTGAAGATAAACTTCACAATAATCATTCAACAGGTAGTGTTTTATTCGCGTTTTTATTAAGATTCCCGAGCCACCATAAGCTCTACCTTGAGGATCTTTGGTGTCGTAGAAGTTATATCCACTAATTCGAAAATAGCTTCGGGACGTCAAGTGAGTTTCTGAGATAAGCATAACATCGATTTGTTTATCCAGAAGAAAATATTCTACTTCATTTTGATGTTGGCGGGTGACGTTTGCGTTCCAAAAACAGATTCTTAAGTTCATGGTTTGTTCAATACAGCCTGCAACAAGGTAGACAGCATTTTCAACATATCCTGCATCATACAGGATATGTTGAGAGTAAAGGTATTCACTTTTTGTATTAGGGTCTCTATCGAGGCTTCAATACGAATAGAATTAGGCCCTGATTCTTCATTTGCTGGCACAGTTTTTTTGCGCCGCAGTCTGGTTACTTTTTAAAATATTAGAGTATGAAAGTTGACTATTAGGTTTTTGTTGAATAAGAGTAGTGTTAGACTTTAAGATATTTGTGTATTGATTTTGGCTAGTTGACGGTAGAGGTAACTGTGAATAGTTGTTGGGCTGAGCGGAAGTAGCATTTGTTTTTCTGTTCGAATAATTTTTAAAAGCAAGAGTAAAGAGGGCAGCCGAGGGGGATTTTTTCCCTATTTTTAATGTTTGAAACATTTTTCACTTTAAAGCCACTATTTTCAAGGCCAGACTTTACCTCTTCTGGATCCCCGCAAGAGTCTATACCTTTTATTACGATGGTGAGGCCTGTAGCACTCTTTAATTGGTACGTATAAAATTTTTTGTTTATTGACTCAAACTCAGAAACTATTTTTCGGTAATTACATTCTTACACTACCTGGATTTTTGTTTCGTTGATATTTCCGCGCTTAATTAGAGTTACATAGAACTTATTTTATCCAATTAAGGAGATAAGGCTTTTTACCAAAAACTAAAGTTCTGATCTCTTAAATATATCGGTGGAGGTTTACTCGACCTTGTTGTAGTTGTGTCGTCATCGCCTTGTTCATTTAGAATCGCGAAACGATTTTCGGAATTCTTTATGGTATTTTTCCTATCTCTGGGAACTTTCGCCGTTGATGTTATTTGCGCTGATTTGGGACTTCTTCCCCTTTTTAGTACGGTTATGTATCAGTCCATAGCTGTTTTATTATCACTTATTGTACTCACCGCATTTACAATTTTGTGCACGTTGGTCACCTTATTATTATTTGTTTGTTTGTTTGATTGTACAGCTAAGCTGTCAAGTTTGCTAATGTGTATAATTATTGTTGCTTCCTGATCACTATTTAACATGTTCAGGGAGCATGATCGCGCACGAGTAGTTGGTTTTAGTGTAGAATTCAGGTTTGTGTTTAATTCAATTTTGTATTGTCGTCATCAGCAACAAAAGTTAAATAAGCATTTCTACTGCTTTTAGATTTATTGTTGTTGTTATTGGCAAAAGATGAACTCATTTAGAACTATATTTTTTATGAGTTTGTGTATGAAAAAATAAAATAAAACCAGTATTATAACTGTGATTTTTTTTGTGATTTTAACTTTCAGTAATTTTTAATATTCAGTTGCGACGATTATAAAAACGCGTCTGTACACTACGAGAGTTGAAACTGAATTTTGAAAAAATTAAGTTACCGCAAGATAAAAATGGGCGTGCCACAAGGAGGAGAACTATCACCCTTGCTCTTCAACATTTATATTGCCAACTTCCCTAACCCCCAACAGGAAGTCTCACTGGTGTCATATGCTGATGACTGCACCATCTTGGCTTCAGGTGTCAGCATACCCGACATAAGAGCCAAATTTACCAACTACTTGGCCGCCATTACAGACTTCCTGAAAGAGCGTAACTTGAAGCTATCACCTTCAAAGTCGTCAGTGTCACTTTTCACTTTTTGGACTAAAGAAGTAAGAATGGAATTAGACATCTCTGTCGTAGGAAGACGCATACCTACGGTGCGTAACCCTAAAATACGTGGCGTAGTATTTGACAGCCTGCTTCACTTTGCCTCGCACGCCACATACATCAGCCAAAAAGTGAAAGCCCGGAACAAAGTCCTGAAAGCCCTTTCGGGCACCTCCTGGGGCATGACTAAAGAGGTACTCGTAACGACTTATAAACAACAGAGAATAATGTTCTTGGAATCGCTACAGGATGCGTAAAAACGACCAACATTGACTATCTGCATGAGGAGACGTTAATGCTACCCGTCAGGCAGCATAATGTGATGCTTTCAAAGCAATTCCTGATGGCATGTCAGCTGCCAACACACCCAAACCACCAACTGGTGTTGCAGGACCCTCTCCTGAGGGTAAAGACTTCCGGCACTATAGTAAGGACATCAGAAACACTATTCCACCAGATGTTACACAGGTGTCCATCACAAGTGCCCTCAAGAAGTTGCATCAACAAGCGGAAACAACAAACGCATACAGTTACAACAAGGTACTTCTTTACGTGATAAACGCGGAACAAAACGGTTGATTAAGTTATTAGAAGTGTTAATAAATATATTATAACAATCGCAGTATCATTACCGATAAAAACCATTTCCCAATTTATAGTACGAATTTCTGCATTTAAGTCAATATAATTTCAGGCTTTTTTCCCGGTCACTGGGAATTTATTTAAAATATGATATAACCAAAATTAAGGGTTTATGATGCATATCAGTCACACACATGGGAAATGGGCAAAGAATATTTTAAATCATCAAATATAAATATTAAGTCTAAAATACGGTTTAAATTGTTTCCGTATGAATTAATTTGCAAAAGGCCAATACTTACAAACGAATCCACAAGGTTTATTTCATGTGGTTTGTTAACATTTACAGGCGTCAGACTACCCTCATCGCATAAATTACTCCAACTAATTTCATTAAGATTAAAATCACCAATTATACAGAGATTTTCAGCACCCACAGAATCGGATAAGTGAAGAAAATTGAAAACATGAGCAGTATAGGTAGAATCCTCACTTTTAGGTGGGATAGAGGCAGCACATATATATATACTTTTTAGGCCAGAAATGCACACACACAACTGGTCCAAAGTAGGGTTGGTATCTCATAAGCTAATAACTTTAGCATTTAATGTTCTTTTGACAGCAATAAAAACACCACCACGAGACTATTGGTGGACACCAAATAAGGATCCTTATGAAATATTTGATACTGTTCCAAAATTATTTGCAAGTCCATGTTTGAGTATATGAGTTTTGGAACTTTTTAAACATGAATGGTAAATATCTACTGATGAATTGGTATTTAGGTACCAACGAAATGCATACTGATTAGATAAGCCATAACAAATAGTAATTTTTGAAAACGTAAATTATTTTACTCAAAAAGAAAATCTATAAACTTGCATGTGACTCAGCAGAATTAATTTACGATAGATGATATATTACCAGTTTATTGTAGCTGACGTGATTGGCAGTGAGGTTTAAGCATTTAACAACTCTGATGGCGAAACTGAGGCTAATCTCGAAACTTGTTGTCAGTTCAACCTTCTATGCAATCTAAATTTTTTTTGTCTGTTCAATTCTTAAAATTTAAAATAATAATTTATTTATATTAACGAACTTAAAACTTAAACTTAAATATCATTCAGTGCGACTAAAAAATTCCTAACGTATTTTTTTTTTATTTGTAAATTTTTATATTTAAATTTCTAATAATAAAGTTTTTACGTTTCATAGCATGAAAATTTTCTTTTAATATTTCTCTGATTTTAAAACACATTTTCTGATTTTAATATTAGAAATATAAAAAGTGAGGGTGGTGTTGGCTGAAGTAAAATATGAATTGGGACCTGGGTTCAAACCCTGGTCAGAGCAAGTCAATCAATTTATAAATTTCAGTGATGTGTATTATATATATATATATGTATATATATATATATATATATATATGTATATATTATGTCCTACGGTTCCTATTAGGAACAAAGGGCATTGTTTGGGCAAAAGGGCAACGTTGTTGGACTGTTTAAGTGACAAAGGCATTACATTGGTCACTAAAAACAGTTCCGATTGATACAGTTCTAAGCTAATGAATATTACAGCGCTCTCATTCGTCGGTTAGCAGAATCAGCAGCTTAAGATATTTAATGCGTCTACATTAACACCAGAGGAGCTGCAACACTGCTCTGAAAGGTAATATATATTTAATCAAAGAAATTTTTTAATTTTTCAGGCTTAAGTTCGTTTTCTCTAAATATAATTTTATTATAAATTAAATTATTATTTAAATTAGAAAGAAAAATCTAGTGGCTCTTAATATTTGAACAGACAAAGAAAAATTAGACTGCGCGGAGGGTTGAACTGACATCGATGTTTCGAGACTAACCACAGTCTCATCATCAGAGTTGTCTACCGCTTAGACCTCACTGCCACCACGGCAGCTGCAATCACATTAGTTAAAGATCCTCTATCATTAATTGAATCTGCTGAATTACATGTAAGTTTTTACACTACAGCTTTTATCATTTTTTTAATGGGTTGGAACTTTACTATACTTTTTCAAAGTCTATCTTGTTCAAGTTGAGCTTTATTCTAGTGTTTCTTATTTGATTTCTAGGTGGCAGCCTTCGGCTACCAATACTCTAGAGGTTATGGAATGTGATACGTTATACATATGTATATACAACTGTTTTTTTTTTTTTTTTTTTTTTTTATATTGTATAAACAACTGTGATGTACAAACACATTCTTAGCTACGTGCCTTTAGTTTTTTATAATTAAGTTGTGAATTTTTTTATTCGAACTGAGTGATATTTAATCAAAGAAATTTTTTAATTTTTCAGGCTTAAGTTCGTTTTCTCTAAATATAATTTTATTATAAATTAAATTATTATTTAAATTAGAAAGAAAAATCTAGTGGCTCTTAATATTTGAACAGACAAAGAAAAATTAGACTGCGCGGAGGGTTGAACTGACATCGATGTTTCGAGACTAACCACAGTCTCATCATCAGAGTTGTCTACCGCTTAGACCTCACTGCCACCACGGCAGCTGCAATCACATTAGTTAAAGATCCTCTATCATTAATTGAATCTGCTGAATTACATGTAAGTTTTTACACTACAGCTTTTATCATTTTTTTAATGGGTTGGAACTTTACTATACTTTTTCAAAGTCTATCTTGTTCAAGTTGAGCTTTATTCTAGTGTTTCTTATTTGATTTCTAGGTGGCAGCCTTCGGCTACCAATACTCTAGAGGTTATGGAATGTGATACGTTATACATATGTATATACAACTGTTTTTTTTTTTTTTTTTATATATTGTATAAACAACTGTGATGTACAAACACATTCTTAGCTACGTGCCTTTAGTTTTTTATAATTAAGTTGTGAATTTTTTTATTCGAACTGAGTGATATTTAATCAAAGAAATTTTTTAATTTTTCAGGCTTAAGTTCGTTTTCTCTAAATATAATTTTATTATAAATTAAATTATTATTTAAATTAGAAAGAAAAATCTAGTGGCTCTTAATATTTGAACAGACAAAGAAAAATTAGACTGCGCGGAGGGTTGAACTGACATCGATGTTTCGAGACTAACCACAGTCTCATCATCAGAGTTGTCTACCGCTTAGACCTCACTGCCACCACGGCAGCTGCAATCACATTAGTTAAAGATCCTCTATCATTAATTGAATCTGCTGAATTACATGTAAGTTTTTACACTACAGCTTTTATCATTTTTTTAATGGGTTGGAACTTTACTATACTTTTTCAAAGTCTATCTTGTTCAAGTTGAGCTTTATTCTAGTGTTTCTTATTTGATTTCTAGGTGGCAGCCTTCGGCTACCAATACTCTAGAGGTTATGGAATGTGATACGTTATACATATGTATATACAACTGTTTTTTTTTTTTTTTTTTTTTTTTTATATTGTATAAACAACTGTGATGTACAAACACATTCTTAGCTACGTGCCTTTAGTTTTTTATAATTAAGTTGTGAATTTTTTTATTCGAACTGAGTGATATTTAATCAAAGAAATTTTTTAATTTTTCAGGCTTAAGTTCGTTTTCTCTAAATATAATTTTATTATAAATTAAATTATTATTTAAATTAGAAAGAAAAATCTAGTGGCTCTTAATATTTGAACAGACAAAGAAAAATTAGACTGCGCGGAGGGTTGAACTGACATCGATGTTTCGAGACTAACCACAGTCTCATCATCAGAGTTGTCTACCGCTTAGACCTCACTGCCACCACGGCAGCTGCAATCACATTAGTTAAAGATCCTCTATCATTAATTGAATCTGCTGAATTACATGTAAGTTTTTACACTACAGCTTTTATCATTTTTTTAATGGGTTGGAACTTTACTATACTTTTTCAAAGTCTATCTTGTTCAAGTTGAGCTTTATTCTAGTGTTTCTTATTTGATTTCTAGGTGGCAGCCTTCGGCTACCAATACTCTAGAGGTTATGGAATGTGATACGTTATACATATGTATATACAACTGTTTTTTTTTTTTTTTTTTTTTTTTATATTGTATAAACAACTGTGATGTACAAACACATTCTTAGCTACGTGCCTTTAGTTTTTTATAATTAAGTTGTGAATTTTTTTATTCGAACTGAGTGATATTTAATCAAAGAAATTTTTTAATTTTTCAGGCTTAAGTTCGTTTTCTCTAAATATAATTTTATTATAAATTAAATTATTATTTAAATTAGAAAGAAAAATCTAGTGGCTCTTAATATTTGAACAGACAAAGAAAAATTAGACTGCGCGGAGGGTTGAACTGACATCGATGTTTCGAGACTAACCACAGTCTCATCATCAGAGTTGTCTACCGCTTAGACCTCACTGCCACCACGGCAGCTGCAATCACATTAGTTAAAGATCCTCTATCATTAATTGAATCTGCTGAATTACATGTAAGTTTTTACACTATATATATTATTTTACAATGCATTTAACAATAAAAGAGAATAAATTTTAAAAACCCATTTTGAACCCTTTCATTTTAATGAAAAACGATAGCTTTTTAAAAATATAAAAAAAATGTTACAGAAATTAAAAGGGCGGGTTTTTAAAATAGAAAATAATAAGAAAAAGTTTAAGCTATTTATAAAATGACATAAAATATTTTCTAAGGAATTGTAATCTTGCACCATATATCAAACGTGTGACTTTTGTTTGGTAGGTTATTTTGTCTTTCATTCTCTTTAATAACTTGCTCACTAATTTTAATGTGTCGCATTACATTCACAGTTGAACATCACTGATGTATAATATGCATTGCATACCTACATATATTTATTAAAATACATTTTAGCTCACCTTTGTCAAGGAAACATTGGTAGTTGTACAAGTTTGTTTGTAAAAGATTTTCATCAATATTTCCAAAGACCTTTTGAATTGATGACAATAGTACTAGAACGGATATATACTTCAAAGCTGCAAATGGCGAATTAACATTGACCGATGCCAATCGGAAGTTTGTATAGGAATGTTTGCGTTCCATTTCGATATATATTTTTCGATATATTTTTTGTTGAATATATCATAGTATGTATGTTGATTTGTATAAAATAACGGGATGCACCTGACAAATGAAAAAGAATAAAAGGTACTTAAATACGTACATATATAATATTTAGTTAGTTATTTATTTTCTATATCAAAAGAATCAAAAGTTAATACATTTTTATTTCAATGTATGTACTTATAACACTGCACAACAAAATAGCAACTTTTGCCTGATGAATGACTTTTACCACGTGATGTTTATTAATTTGTAAGGAATGCCGTTTTAAAGTGCCAGCGTTCGTAAAAGAAAGCCTTGCGATTCCGCAAATGGTATGCAAAACGTGCGTTAAGTTTCTGGTGTAATGGATTAAATAATTAAACAATTTAGTTTAGTTTTGTTTGGAGCTCCCAAATTATTTTATTATTATTATTTTGCTTAGAGCTAACTTGTAGCTCCTAAGCGTGATTTATTATTAATTGTTTCTTAAACTAAATTACATTGTCATATATCTAACTATGAGAATAATTCTAAGGGTTACCTAACATAAGAAGGAAAAGAAAAGATGTATAATTAAATAAAATAAAACATTCCCTCTAGTGTCCCACGTAATTGATAAAAATAAACAAGCGCATACATGTGCGTAACAGATATTTTGTAATGTTTATATTTATAAACAAATGCAAGTCATCACATTGCTATTTTGCATTGTTCCCATTAAACTAAATGCACTTTCAACAAATTTGTATTCAAAGTAAATACTACTTTGTATTCCTTTTATTTTTTCATAAGCCAAATATTGCACTTCTGCAATATTCTCACGTTAAGCAAGGAAGTGGGCCAGACACTCGAATTACTAATAAATTATATTGCAAAATTATTGTAAAATTATTTACGCCTATTAGACAAAATTTTTTTTTGTATTAATTATTTAAATATAATAAATATAGGTGAAAAGTAAAAATAGCTATTAATCAAAATATCATTTTAATAAAAAGTAAAAAGTAAAATTATTATTAAGCTAAATTTCATTTTATTAAAAAGTAAAAATTAGTTCATTTTAATTTCATTTTAATAAAAAGTAAAAAGAAAAATTAGTTTTAAGCAAAATTTCATTATAAAAAGAGAGTTAGATTTTAATAAATTTTCAGTGTGAATCTTAACTTGAATCCAATGTATTTCATTTCGAAGCTGATCCGCAAACAATAGTTAACTGGCGCCCGAGCACTTAAGAATCCTTCAAAAATATTATAAAATAATAATCCAGATAAAAGGATAAATTATAATTCCTTAAAAAGTGACAACAAATCCTGGAAAAGAAATCCTGGAAGGAAATTCTCATCCTAGTAAAATTCTGAGATACTAATTAGTTGATTCAGAAAATAATTCGGAACCCCAAAAACGAGGACTACGAAGAAAAATCTTTGAAAACTGACCAAGCATCCTTTAAGCAGGTTACGGCCAACAAGGTAATAATAAGGCTGCAGCAGCGAACTGACTATAGAAGGAAGTAAGAAAACACACTCCTGGCACAAGTGACGGACCTTGCCCCTGAGTCAGTGATGTTATACACTTTTTTGAAAAGTCTTTACGCAGCACTTAAAAAATCCCTATTTTTCCCTACGCGCTCAAAAAATTGTCTTTACAAAAATCCCTACAACTTTTAAATTATAATATATCAAACAATGCAAATAAAATCTTTGTGTTTAATATATAAACGTTTTATTGAAACTTGTTATACATAATGAATAATTCTATCAGTCGGTTTTTATTAATTAAAAACTAAATAAACAAAAATTGAAAAACATAAAAACAAGTGATATACATAAATTCATTTAAAATCCCAATTAGTTTATTGGTAAAAAAAAGCGAAATATAAAAAATATATGTATTTTGCACTATTTAAATTTGCTAAAAAATTGTTTGCCCGTGTTATTTTTGACTGGTGGTTTCCTGACATGTCGTAAGGATACCAGTTTTCGGTACATTGGAAGGTATAACAATTTTTACATTCGCCCTTTAAAATGAGCGGACAATGCAAATTGAAGTTAAAATTTTATGACAGCTTATTTCTATTCTTAGTGCGAACATCAGTGATGATGGGAAAAATTCTCTCCCTGTCTGTATTGGCATGTGGCAGTGATAAAGCAAACGTAGCTAATTTCGACAAAAGGGGGAAAATGAAATTGTTCATTTTGGTAACTGTACTCCAAAACTTTTCGATGTCCATATTTAAAAAATCACCTATTTCTTGCTCTGAAAAAAATAAATTTAAAAAGGATATCCACTCTTGTAGAAGAGAATTAGCGTCCACTTTAATAATTTTCGAAATATTTTGAAAATTCATTTTTATTTCCTATTTTTTCAATGTAATTTCAAGGTTTAAGAACCCCATTTCTCTGAATAATTCTGTTTTAAGGGGTAATATTTGATGTATTTCTTCCAAGACCAAATTGAGGAAGGTTGCCAAATTAATATATTTTTGCCATATTATTGAAAAGTCCCTACATTTTAATGATTTCAACAAATCTGTCATTTATTTCCTACGGTTCTTTTTTTGGACGAAAATCCCTACGAGTAGGGATTTTTCCCTACATATAACATCACTGCCCTGAGTACTACCCGAAAAGGACTGTAGCAAACCCTCCAGAGCCAGCAATGCTTATCATTTTGTAAGTTAAATAATTAGTAACATAAGCTAAACAAATATTTAAGATAGTTTTGTAATCCACATAAGAACATTACATGTTAGAAAAATTACCGCAGTAAACATAAGAACACTGTAGTAATACAATTACGAGTAATATTGAAAATTAAAACCCAATTATTACAATAAACATAAGAACATTGTACAACTAACACCCGATTTACATGATGACTTTTGCGACGTCGCTTTTTCTACGTCTCTTTTTGCTTGATGGTGAGCGGTGTAGGGAAGAAAGAGGGGTAAACAAAAAGTCTTGATTTGTGTTTTTCAAGACTTTTCTTCCATTTCTCTTTGTTACTTTTAATTATTTCTCTTACTTTTGTTATTTATCTTTGTTACTTACATTATTTCAAAACAAAAATGGGAAAAAAGACATGAAACTAAAAGACATCGTCTGAACGCACAAAGGTTTTGGTAGCAACTTCAAAAGGGAATACAGTAAAAACGACGCACAATGGGGATTTGTTCATACAAGCTTGGAAAAAACTATAAGGAGTGCTCGTAGAATGTTGAAATTTTTCTCTGAGCCTTTGGTTAGGTCAATTAAGAAAAATATAAAGTTTCATCAAAATTGGGCACGCCCACCTCCCACAGAACCCGAAATTTATTTTTGGCCCAAACTTTTTGAAATTTGGCACAGAGCATTATATTACCTTAATTAAGAAAAATATAAAGTTTCAATAAAATAAAAAATAGATAAAAGTAATTGTAATTCTTGATTTTTCTAAATTCGTTTAAGCAAAATCCGACTAGTGGTTCTTGCGTTATGTTAAACAAATTGACAGGTGGCACCTGGTGGCACTTGAAATTGATTAAAAATGTAAAAACAGATATGAGACAATGTATTAGAAGTGATTTCGAACTGTGGGAAAGGCTAAAATTGCATTTCCAAATGTTTGGAGAAAAAAGAGATTTTTGTTATATGTTCATAAAAATAAACAACCAAAAAAAACTTAAGTCTCTGCAGAGTTTATATTTTCAATTTTAGTATACTGAAATATCCTACTTTAAATAAAAAATAAAAAGAAAAACGTTAGCTCACATAATAAAATAATATTCGTCTTGAAATTCTTAGGTTTAAATTAAGTTGTTTCGGTAAAACATACAAGTACTGAGTTTGACACGGCTATAAAAAAAAAAAACTAGCAGTCAGATCGGAGTAATTCTTTTTGATTTGATTGTACTATTTAGTCTAAAATTTCAAAATATCACTGCATATTGCATGAAGAGTATGTTGACAATTTGACTTTTTTCCGCGAAATCCCCAGTGTGCGACGTCGCAAAAGTCATCATGTGAATTGGGTGTAACAATAATAAAGTAGTGGAAGAATTTTTTTATTTTTAAAATAAGAATTTGTATTTCTCAATAGTTCGTGAATTATATAGAATCAAAAAATATTGTAAGTGCCTGGTACAAATCCTTGAGTTTTTTTTAAGATGGAACAATTGCAACAAAACTTAATTCACCTTACAGGTGCAGTTAATCCTCAAATCGAGCAATTACGCATTCTTGAAAGCCGCCTTGTTGCATTAGAAAATAGGGAACAACCTACGGTAGATTTAAATTCACTAATAAGCCCTAAAACAGAAGAAGAACTGGAGTCAATCAAAAGACTACCAGATTGCGTAAGGAACCTTCAAGTTTTCGAAGGAAACCCAAAACAATATATTTCATGGATCCATAACGTGGAATCCATTTTGCAGGATTATAAACTAATCAAAAACAAACCACTTTACAGAGCTATCGTGAAACATGTTAGGCAGAAAATCAGAGGCCCAGCAGACAATGCCCTAATTGCCTATAACATCTTTGACGATGAATGGGCCAGCATAAAAAATTGCCTATCCTTTCACTATGCCGACAAAAGGGATATACAAAGCCTGGAAAACCAACTCACTAACATGCGTCAAGGTCATGACCCTATAGAAAAATTCTATGGGAAAATTAATCACCAAATAAGTCTAATAATAAACAAAATTAAAAGTGATGATTATTCACAAGAGGGAGCTACTATATTAATTGAAAACTATAGGCATCGTGCCTTAGATGTATTCATTAGGGGGTTACACGGTAACCTTTCTCATTTGATAAAGGTTCAGAAGCCTAGGAATTTACCTTAGGCATATACTGCATGCCTAGAAATGGAGAATATGGACTTCAGAAGAAGCATGACATATAGTCATGGACCAGTTACCCAAAAGCAATATTACTTACCAAAACAAGGACAAAATCCTCATTTAAATAAACCAAACACTTTTTACCAACAGCAACCACCTAGCAAAATACCACCCCCTAGACCTACTCAACCCAAACCTCCTGTTCCTATGGAGGTTGACTCTTCTATTCAAACTGCAAAAGTCAATTATATGAACAGACCTTCTCCAGTAGTTAGACAATCCAATGAATCATCAAATATATCACGAAAATACCAACGTGTATTCAATATTGAAACCGTTGATGAAGAAGAACAGGAAGAATCGGAAGAACAAAACCTAAACTTTTATGAGGATGAAATAAATTTTATGACAGACGCCTCTCTGGAATCCCTTATTTAAATTATTACATTTTCGGAGGTACCGCACTAAAATTTTTAGTCGATACCGGAGCTAACAAAAATTTTATTAATAAGAAAATAGCATTTAATTCCAAGCCCATAGACAAACCATTTATAATTCACTCAGCAGGAGGCGACATCCAAATAACACACAAAATAAGCGGAAAATTTTTTGCAAGTTTACACCATAGATTTTTTTGTTCTACCTGGCCTCAAAACTTTTGATGGCATCATTGGCGACGATACACTTCGCGAATTAGTAGCTGTTATTGATAGGAAAAATAATATATTACTTATTTCACCTGATATCGAAATCGAGCTTCAAACAAGGGAGTCGAAGCAAGTACAACACCTCAACTCTCAAGAGGATTTTAATGTGTCAAAATTGTTAGAAAAATATTCACCACTGTTTGGGCCAGTCAATGAGAAAACTGCAATTGAAACTTCTGTTAAAGCTAAGATTAGAACCACCATCTAAAAATAAAGTTGATACACAAAAAAAAATTTTAAATAGACGAAATTGTTTGTTGAAGAAGTCAACAAACAATTGACGAAACGTTGGATAAAAAATGTAATAAAGCTGTTTTATTAACATTAACTACGTTAGGCCTTATTAGCTTAAAGAAGAAAAATATCATTAGCAACTATAATAAATATATTTTTTTTTTTTGATAAATTTTATTATTTATTGAATCTTCAATTATAAATTAAATTATCAATAAGTTTTTCAAATCTTAAATCTAAAAAATATTAAATATAAGTTTAGCCAATGCTAAACAAAATTTTTAATTTCAACGGTTAATTTATGTTGTTTCACATCTCTCGTGTACGGCTGAGAAAAAGAGTATCCCTCCTTTTCAGCCGGGTGTGGCCTCTATAATTTAAAATATTGCGCGCAAGTACATTTGGGTGCACCTCAAGTTTTTTTATATATATTTTAGCGTTTTTTGAAAATACTGTCTTCACCAACGGAACATCTAGATCTTTATGAATCCGATGATTTCTGATATACCAGGGGGCTGCTGTAATTGTACGTAGAATTTTATTTTGTCGCCTTTGAATTTTTTCGACATTTGATGCTGAGGCAGTGCCCCATAACTGGATTCCATAGAACCATATTGGTTTCAGGATCGCGTTGTATAATAGTAGTTTACAGTCTAGGCTTAGTATAGAATTTCTTCCAATAAGCCAATTCATTTGGGCTGCTTTTAATTTCATTTGTATTAACTTTGCGTCTATAAGCGATTTCCATGTTAAACGACGATCAAGATGAACGCCTAGATATTTGACAACAGTGTGTTGCGGTATGGTCTCGGTGTTAATTTTTATACGCGGGCATGTTTCCTTGCGCAACGTAAAAGTTACGTGCACACATTTCTGCTCGTTAACTTTAATACGCCATTGTTTGAGCCAATTTTGCAATTTGGATATATACTCTTGTAAATTGCGGGAAGCTTCTACAGGATTTTCGAGAACGCTTAGAAAAGCTGTATCATCGGCATATGTTGATGTATGAATGTTACTGCTTAACGGTAAGTCAGAGGCATATATTAAATAAAGTAATGGACCGAAGATACTGCCTTGGGGAACTCCGGCTTCGATCGACTGCGGTGGGCTTAAGAAATTGCCTTCCCTAACTACAAATTTTCGTTCAATTAGGTAGCTTATTAAAAGCCTAACAATGTTTGCGGGTAGATTTTGCGTTAATTTATGTATAAGACCTTCGTGCCATACTTTATCGAAAGCTTGAGAAACATCTATAAAGAGCGCAGAGCAATATTTCTTCTTTTCGAAAGTGTCTCTGATAACATTCACAAGTCTGTGATTTTGTTCAATTGTGCTGTGTTGTCTGCAAAAACCGAATTGATGATCTGGAATGCATCCACTTCTATTCACTATAGGCATCAGCTTGCTCATATACAGCTTTTCAAATAGTTTTGAAATGTTGGGCAATAAACTAATAGGCCGATAGGATTCAACCATTGTATGATCCTTGCCGGGCTTTGGTATCATAATAATCATCGAAACCTTCCATTCTGCAGGATAGTATTGCAGCCGTAGAATACTATTAAAAATGAAGAGTATAACTCTTTTTGCAATATAAGGCAGTTGTTGAAGCATTTTGTTGCTTATTTTGTCGACACCTGGGGCTTTTCTGGTGTTAAGACTAGTAATAGTATTTTCAATCTCAGTCATGTTAAATCTCATCGGTATTTCTGGTAAAGAGACGACTGGTGGCAGTTCAACAATATCAGCAGAAATATTCGGGGTAAATACTTTTTCTAGGTGCTTAACAAAAAGAGCACCTTTTTCAGCATCAGTTCTTGCCCAGTCACCATTCGAATCTCGTAATGGAAGTTTGCCAATCACTGGCCTTTTAAGTCCTCTGGCTGCACGCCATAGCGAATAATCTGTTTGTGGTGTTGCATCGAGTTCTTGAAGAAATTTTTGCAGCGAAGCTGTTTTTTGTGTTTGTAAAACTTTTCTGAGCTGTTTGGTGCATTCCTTTAGCCTTAACTTTAGCTGGGGGGATCTGTAACGTTGCCATTCTCGTCGCGCTCTCCGTTTTTCAGTCAATAGCCTTTCTATATCTACAGAAGAAATGTTGTTGAATCTTACTTGTTGATTTGGTTGATTTGAAGAAGCATTAAGAGCAGCTTGATTAACATGTGCTTCAAACAACCTAATAGAATTTTCTATGTCAGTAGGTGTTCTCAACAGCATATTTTCCGTGCAATGAGCACTCAAATATTTTTTGTACTTCAGCCAGTTAATACGTGCAGATGTCAGCGGTAAATCGCATGTTGATGTTGCAGTTGTGTGTGAGTAAATAGTGATAATAGTAGGCGAGTGATCTGAAGATAAATCCAATGATGCTTCAACTTCAATCATTTCGCTGGGCACACCTTTCATAACTCCAAAATCTTTAATATCAGGAATTTTTTGTCGATCCGTTGGCCAATATGTTGGCTGACCACTTGAAACTACATTCAAACCCATTTTTGAAATTGTGTCAAACAGAACACGACCCTTGGGACTGATTAAACGTGAACCCCAAAATGTGTGTTTAGCATTGTAAGTCGCCAGCTGCTAGAAAACGGGACCCCAGTGTTGTATAAAATGCGGTATATTGACTCTCTGAAATTGAAAACCTGAGAGGAGAATAAACAGATGATATCACAAGTTTTTGATAAAAATTTTCAATGCAGATGTTTGTTGCTTGAAGATAATCTTTACAAAATTCATTTAACAGGTAGTGTTTTATTCGCGTTTTTATTAGAATTCCCGAGCCACCACAAGCTCTACCTCGAGGATCCTTGGTGTCGTAGAAATTATATAATAAATATATGTAGGTGAAAAGTAAAAATAGCTATTAAGCAAAATATCATTTTAATAAAAAGGTAAAAGGTAAAAATAGCTATTAAGCAAAATTTCATTTTAATAAAAAGTAAAATTATTATTAAGCAAAATTTCATTTTAATAAAAAGTAAAAATTAGTTCATTTTAATTTCATTTTAATAAAAAGTAAAAAGAAAAATTAGTTTTAAGCAAAATTTCATTATAAAAATAGAGTTAGATTTTAATAAATTTTCAGTGTGTATCTTAACTTGAATCCAATGTGTTTTATTTCGAAGCTGCTCCGCAAACAATAGTTAACTTGCATGATAAAATTTGATTTATTCAAGTGCTTTATGCAACGGCCCCTTGATCAAACTCATGGGTGTCAAGTGACCAACACACAATATATTTTGGTTGTAGTTTGTCAATGCAATTTGACACGCTGCGTGTTTGTGTACGCTATGTGTATGCTGCAGTGTTGGTTTTAAACAATCACTACGTGGTGTTGGTTAAAGTCGCAATTCGACCATGCTACACTGGGTTTGTGAACATATAAGAGAAGTAACAATTTTATGTACGAAACCGTTATGATCTGGAATGAACCCATGAACCACTACGTCGACTGTTATTTTGGTTTGGTGAATATAACTGGCATAAACCGAAAAAATCTAGACAAATGGTAATATCCTTGCATATTTTGCACAACCGAATTTTAAAGTGTTGGCTTTAGTTTCCTGAAGAAATAAAAAATATACATATTTTTATTATACTACAATGTGAAAATTTTTTAGTGCTATTATTACGTAGTGCTACCATATTTTCATTTTAATTAAATAAAAATTTTAATTACTCACTGAAAAAATGAAGCTTTATCTAAATACTACATAATTTAAATTTAGCTCACAGCAAATTTCAAAACATTAATTATTGTAATTAGCCATTTTATAAGCTGTCAAGTGATTAAAGTTTAGTTTGGTTTTTCATTTCAACATGAATAGACTGATGCCTGAACAACGCTTCAGAATTGAGCAAATTTATTTAAAAAATCATGGTTCTGTGGAAATACTTAAATACGATTTTCATATGCGAATTTCGTTTAGCAATGAAGCTCACCTTTGTTTGAATGGATACGTCAATAATAAAAACTGACATATTTGGAGTCATGATAGTCCTCATGTGTATGTTGAGACTCCGTTACATCCAGAAAAACTGACAGTTTGATGTGCTTTACGGGCTGAAGTAATCATTGGTAAATACCTCTTTAAACACGATGCTGGTCAGAACCTTACAGTCAATGCTGCCGCTATAGAGCCATGATCACTGACTTTTTTTCATCAATTGAACAACCATTATGTGCAGGAGCTGTGAATTCAAAAAGCCGGTGCAACACAGCTCTTGATACAATTGAAGGAAACTGTTGGTAGCCGCATAGTTTCACGTTTCGGACAAGTGATTTTTCCTCCAAGATCGTACGATTGATTGCCGCTAAACTATTTACAGTGGGGATATGTGAAGTCGCCAGTCTACGCCGATAAACCCAAAACGATTATCACTTGGATTGGAGGACAACCACAAAAAAAAAGTCATCGAAAATTGGACCTCTAGATTAGACTATGTCCGAGCCAGCCGTGGCGGTCATTTGTCAGAAGTCATATATAAATTATAAAGCCAGAAGATTATCTTTCGAATAAAGTAAATTTCATGTCAATTTAAAAATTTTATCTTTGTTTTATTCCAGTTCAAAGTTCTATACCTCAATAAAAACACCCTATACAAACACAGATTCATTTTCATATACTCGTACACCCTCTACACTGAGCCTAGATTTGAAACTTAAATTATTCAACGCATTCCTAAAACCTATATGGTCCTATAGAATCCAATTATGGTGCTAGAAATACAAAGGCGTCAAAAAAATTGTCCGAACAGTTACAACAGCGCCCTGGTATGTCAGAAATCAGCGAATCTATAAACATCTTAATGTTCCGCTAGTGAAGACTATGTTTTCGGCTTGAACCCAAATCCAGTTTCGATCAATATTCTAAATTATAGAGGTCACACCCGGCTGTGAAGGAGGGCTACTCTTTCTCTCAACTGTTTGCAAGACTATACACAATCAACCGCTGAAACTAAAAATTTTGTATAAAATGTGAAACATATACATACACATGAAACATTTTAAGATTTGAATACTTATTGATAATTCAATAAATAAAAAAGTACACAAAAAAATATAAACCCTCGATATGAATAGTTTTTTTATAACTATAACTTCACTACAATCGGGAAGGGCAATTTTTTTAGGCTGCAAAAATAACAAACAAAATTAAAGTTTAAAGCAACAGTAGTTTAAATGTCGATGGCCCTTTGGTACTTTCTAATCTATTTTGGCCCTTTCAGCTCAAAATTCAACTAACTGCTTCAAATCATACGAACGGTTTGAAATGTACTGAAAGGGTCCCTGTGTCGAACCCTACTTTTGTTTACATTTTTTTGTTTTTCAAGAAAAAAAACTCCTTACTTTTATTTGCCAACCTGTATTGTGCTAGTACCCAAGGCGAATTAATTACAGGTGAACTTGTATGTACAGCTGTTAACTTTTTTTTTTGCATTTTCATCATTGTCGGATGTCAAAATACACTATTTTCTTCTTGAGTTTAACATTGTACAATGATTTTACAAAAACAATATGCTTGTGGTTTTTGTTACATGTTGTACTTGTTTTATTAGTGCATTCACCTGTTGTGAATCCGCCTTGGCTAGTACCAATATCAAGGTCCTAAGATTGATATTTTTATAAATAATTCTTTAAACTAAATTACATCACCTTGTATACATACATGATGCGGTAATGTTGTCTCGCAATGCTTACTAAACACTGTTGGTTATAGTGATAGTTAGACCACGCTACAAATCCATCTGGTGCCACTCACCCTTATTAACCTACATTTATTGTGAAACATCGCAAATATTTTGTAATTCCTCAAAATCAAGCAGTTTTTAACGGTTGTAAAAATCTTACATATGTTCGAAAAGGGACCAAAAGGGCACAAAATAATTAAAATTGATCACAACTACAGCAAATTTTTTTTTTTTGTGAAGAATTTTGTTTTAATGCACCTAAAGTTATTCTAGCTGACAAAAACTTAGCTTTTCCGAATCTTTGCAAAAACTTAATAAGTATTATATTTCTTCTGCAAATGCTGAAAGAATATTAACTTTAAATAAAACAATATAATTGATTAAAAACAGCTCTCTTGAAAGTTTAAAAGATGAAGGCATAGCACTAGTCACTAAAAACGTTTCGACAGCGATTGATACTGATCCAAACTAATGAATACAACAGCGGCCTACTTCATCGGTTAGCAGAACCGTCGGCGAAGTAAAACAATTAATAAAATGCCTGCTCATGCAGCCTTAAAAAGCTCATGCGTCTACTTAACACCAGAGGGATGCAACACAGCTCTAAAAATGATCAAAAACGCGTAATAGAGTATAATTATGTTTTACACTGTCTTATTAAGGAAACCACTTCCGCAAACCCAGGTAACACTTCCTGCCTTTCCCGTTTCATTTAATTGTGAAGAAATTGTTCCACAATTGAACGTTTATTTACATGCATATGCATGTAATGTATGTATATGGATGTATGCATGAATAGAAGTATTTCATCTCCAATACTTCATACAATAAGAAATATGATTTTATACAAAATTAGAAAAATGTTGTATTATAAAATATCAGGTATGCGATAGGAATCACTTTCAAATTCATACCAACAGTAAGCTGCAGAGACTTGTCATGCTTACTTCACTATCGTTTTCATATCGTGTTTACTTAAAATCATATCCAGCTAATATCCCATTTTGTTCTAACGAAATTTCAACAAACAAATGTGATAACAGAACCAAATTTTAATTATTTTACATATTTCAAATCAATCGTAGTGTTTCATAAGGAACGATTTCCAAACTTAATACATACGGTTATATTCAGTTTTAATAGCATTAAATTGCATTATAATGTATTGGATACAAATTAAACAGCGCAGTACCTATATTCCTTTTGATTTTCAACCAGGGCTGCCGTATATTTTTTTAGACTGCAGTTATTATCATTCATATCATTTGTTATCATTTTAGTTTCAACTTTTGCAGTGTACAGACGCGTTTTTATAATCGTCGCAACTGAATATTAAAAATTTATTGAAAGAAAATTCACAAAAAAAAAAATATACAAAAACAAAACATTTATTAAACAGTTATCTTACTGGTTTTATTTTATTTTTTGCTTGTGTGTAAATACATAAATATTTGTATACACCAACTCATAAGTGAACACAAAAAAGAGAACTCTAAATGAGTTCACCTTCTAACAACAACATTAAACCTACAAGCAGTAGGAATGTACAATATATAACTTTGGTTGCTAACGACGACACAATAAATACCCAGGTGACCAACGTGCACAAAATTGTAAATGCAGTGAGTTAAATTAGTGATAATAAAATCCAAACTGGTATGGACAGATACATCACCGTGCTGAAAAGGGGAAGAAGTCCCAAATCAGCTGAAATAGCGTCAACGGCAAAAATGCCCAAAGATGGGAAAAATAATATTAAACATTCTGAAAATCGTTTCGCGATGTTATCTGAACAAGGCGATGAAGGCACAACTACAACAAGTTCGAGTAAGCCCCCACCCATATATTTAAGAGAGCAGAATTCCAGTTTGCTGGTTAAAAGTCTTATCTCATTAATTGGTGAAAATGAGTTCTATGTAACTCCAATTAAGCGCGGCAAAATCAACGAAACTAAAATTCAGGTAACACAAGAAAATAATTATAGAAAAATTGTCTCAGATTTTGAGACTAAAAACAAAAACTTTTATACATAACAACTGAAGAGTGCTAAAGGCCTAACAGTAGTTATAAAAGGAATAGATTCAAGCGTGGATCCGGAAGAGGTAAAGTCTGGCCTTGAAAATAGTGGCTTCAAAGTCAAAAATGTTTCAAACATTAATAACAGGGAAAAAATCCCCCAACCTATTTTTAGAGTCGAGCTACAGCCAGGCGAGTTGAAAATTAAAAAAAATTAAGCGCACCCAATCTAAAGCTTAAAATACTTGTTGCATCGAAGAGTTACCGTTGAGATGCCACATAAAAAAACTGGACCTATCCAATGCATGAACTGTCAAGAATTTGGCCATACCAAAACTTATTGCAAGTTGCCTACCGTTTGCGTTGTATGTGGCGAGTTACACAGTACCGCTAACTGTGACAAAATAAAAGGTGATACCAAAGCAAAAAAATGTGGTAACTGCGGCGGAAACCACACTGCGAACTATAGGGGCTGCCCTCTTTATTCTCTTTTTAAAAATTCGTCGAACAGAAAAACAAATGCTACTCCCGCTCAGCCCAACACTCATTTAAACTACCCACAGTTACCTCAACCGTCGTCTAGCCATAATCAATACTCAAATGTTTTAAACTCTAACACGACTCTTACTCAACAAAAACCTAATAGTCAATCTTCATACGCTAATATTTTAAAGAGTAACCAGATTCCGGCGCAAAAAACTGTACCAGTAAATGAAGAATCAGGGTATAATTTTAGTCGTATTGAAGCCTCGATAGAGATCCTTATACAAACAGTAAATACATTTACTCTCAACATGTCCTGTATGATGCAGGAAATGTTGAAAATGCAGTCTACCTTGTTGCAGGCTGTATTGAAAAAACCATGAACTTAAGAATCTGTTTTTGGAACGCAAACGGCATCTGCCAACATAAAAATGAAATTGAATATTTTCTTCTGGATAAACAAATCGATGTTATGCTTATCTCAGAAACTCACTTGACGTCCCGAAGCTATTTTCGAATTAGTGGATATAATTTCTACGACACCAAGGATCCTCAAGGTAGAGCTTGTGGTGGCTCTGGAATCCTAATAAAAACTCGAATAAAACACTACCTACTAAATGACGTTCGTGAAGAATATCTTCAAGCAACGAACATCTGCATTGAAAATTTTTATCAAAAGCTTGTGATATCATCTGTTTACTCTCCTCCCAGGTTTTCAATTTCAGAGAGTCAATATACCGCATTTTATACAACACTGGGGTCCCGTTTTCTAGCAGCTGGCGACTACAATGCTAAACACACATTTTGGGGCTCACGTTTAATCAGTCCTAAGGGTTGTGTTTTGTTTGACACAATTTAAAAAATGGGTTTGAATGTAGTTTCAAGTGGTCAGCCAACTTATTGGCCAACGGATCGTCAAAAAATTCCTGATGTTATCGACTTTGGGATTATGAAAGGCGTGCCCAGCGAAATGATTGAAGTAGAAGCATCTCTGGATTTATCTTCAGATCACTCGCCTACTATTATCACTATTTACTCACACACAACTGCAACACCTACATGTGATTTACCGCTGACACCTGCACGTATTAACTGGCTGAAATACAAAAAAAATTTGAGTGCTCATTGCACGAAAACATGCCTTTGAGAACACCGGCTGACATAGAAAATTCTATTAGGTTGTTTGAAGCACATTTTAAAAAAGCTGCTCTTAATGCTTCTTCAATTCAACCAAATCAACAAGCGAGATTTAACAATATTTTTTGTGCAGATATAGAAAGGCTATTGACTGAAAAACGGAGAGCTCGACGAGAATGGCAACGTTACAGATCGCCTCAGCTAAAATTACGGCTTAAGGAGTGTACGAAGCAGCTTAGAAAAGTTTTACAATCACAAAAAACAGCTTCGCTGCAAAAATTTCTGCAAGAACTCGATGCAACACCATCAACAGATTATTCGCTGTGGCGTGCAGCCAGAGGACTTAAAAGGCCAGTGATTTGCAAACCTCCATTACGAGCCTCTAATGGTGACTGGGCAAGAACTGATGCTGAAAAAGGTGATCTATTTGTTAAGCACCTAGAAAAAGTATTTACCCCGAATATTTCTGCTGATATTGTTGAACTGCCACCAGTCGTCTCTTTACCAGAAATACCGATGAGATTTAACATGACTGAGATTGAAAATACTATTACTAGTCTTAACACCAGAAAAGCCCCAGGTGTCGACAAAATAAGCAACAAAATGCTTCAACAACTGCCTTATATTGCAAAAAGAGTTATACTCTTCATTTTTAATAGTATTGTACGGCTGCAGTACTATCCTGCAGAATGGAAGGTTTCGATGATTATTATGATACCAAAGCCCGGCAAGGATCATACGAAGGTTGAATCCTATCGGCCTATTAGCTTATTGCCCAACATTTCAAAACTATTTGAAAAGCTGTATATGAGCAAGCTGATGCTGATGATAGTGACTAGAAGTGGATGCATTCCAGATCATCAATTTGGTTTCCGCAGACAACATAGCACTATTGAACAAACTCACAGACTTGTGAACGTAGTTAGAGACACCTTTGAAAAAAATAAATATTGCTCTGCGCTCTTTATAGATGTTTCTCAAGCTTTCGATAAAGTATGGCACGAAGGTCTTATCCACAAATTAACACGAAATCTCCCCGCAAACATCGTCAAGCTTTTAAAAAGCTATCTAAAGGAACGAAAATTTGTTGTTAGGGAAGGCAATTTTTTAAGCCCTTCGCAGTCGATCGAAGCCGGAGTTCCCCAAGGCAGCATCTTCGGTCCCTTACTTTATTTAATTTATGCCTCTGACTTACCGTTAAGCAATAACATTCATACATCAATATTTGCCGATGATACAGCTTTTTTAAGCGTCCATGAAAATCCAGTAGAAGCCTCCATCAACTTACAAGAGTATATATCCAAGTTGGAAAAATGGCTCAAACAATGGCGTATAAAAGTTAACGAGCAGAAATGTGTACACGTCACTTTTACGTTGCGAAGGGAAACATGCCCGCCTATACCAATCAACACCGAGACTATTCCGCAACATACTGTAGTCAAATATCTAGGCGTTCACCTTGATCGACGTTTAACATGGAAATCGCATATAGACGCAAAGTTGATGCAAATGAAATTAAAAGCAGCCCAAATGAATTGGCTTATGGGTAGAAATTCAATACTGAGCCTAGACTGTAAACTTCTACTATACAATGCGATCCTGAAACCAATATGGTGCTATGGAATCCAGCTATGGGGCACTGCCTCAGCATCGAATGTAGAAAAAATTCAAAGGCGACAAAATAAAATTCTACGTACAATAACTGCAGCCCCCTGGTATGTCAGAAACCATAGAATTCATAAAGATCTAGACGTTCCGTTGGTAAAGACAGCATTTTCGAAACACGCGAAAAAATACATTAAAAAACTTGAGTTGCACCCAAACCCACTTGCGCGCAATATTCTTGAGTATAGAGGCCACACCCGGCTTAGGAGGAGGGACACTCTTCCTATCAGCCGTACACGAGAGATGTAAAACAACAAAAATCAACCGTTGTAACTAAAAATTATGTTTAGCATTGGCTAAACTTATATTTATTATTTTTTTCTTAGATTTAAGATTTGAAAAACTTATTGATGTTTCAATCTATTATTGAAGATTCAATAAATAATATACATATAAAAAAAAAAAAAAATTAAAAAATAACAAAATAAATACAATAAAAGGGTAAAATAATTATATATGTATTATAAAAAATTTACAAGACAATGAGACCCACGCATCAATGTACTTTTCAAACGAAGGCCAATTTTTTTAATGGCAAACAAATTTTCCTTTGCCCCGAAATTTTTATTCAGTTTCTATTATTTGAGAATAATACAATTTTTATACCCTTCACCAAAAATGGTAAGGGTATTTATTTTACAAAATTTGGTATGTGAATTTTTTACTACTCGCACCCAATATTTATTCAGATTTGTACATTTCTTTGGTCAATTTAAATGCATTAAATTGCTAAAAATTACTGTAACTTTTTTTAAGAAAATCTTTAGTTCTTTATTAATAATTAATTTAATTGTTTTAACAATAGCACTTATCATGGGTATCTACAAAATTGCATGAGCATAACTACGTACCTATGTTCTAACATTTTTAAAATAGGAAACCATTAAGCTCCGTCTCCATGATTTGTTTAAAATATGACTTCCAAACCTTTTCAATAATTTCTTCTTCTAATAACCTCAATTCTTCAAAACTAATGAGTACTGCTGTATTTCACGCCAATCACCATCTTTTTCTTGATTGTAGTTCATTCCTACTACGTTCAAATGACACAAAATTTTTAAAAAACTTTTTGTTGTCATTATTTACAATATAAGCAGGTGCTAGAAACCTTAAACAAGTGTAGAAAAATTATTGGTTCAGAAATTGAAATTTATATAACAAAAATCAGACTAAAAATACATACTGCAAAATTTCCACAATTTACAGAAAAACTGCGAAACAGAGATAAATCTGAACATTTATCACAACGCTGTTTGCGATAAAAAAAAACAAACAATCCACTTAAGTTTTGAAATTTAATAAAAACGTTCAAACTCTAAAAACACAAAAAGCTTGGAATAAATCACGCCTATCGCGAAACATCGCTACACATTGCATTATTAAATGCTTTGGTACCACCCATAAGAAAGTAAACTTATCGCCAGTTTTTGATTTCATATTTAAGTTTGTAATTAGTTAATTTTTATTTAAATTTATGTTGTATTTAAATAAGATTCCATTTTTTCAGTGAGCAATTAAAGTTTTTATTTAACTACGATGAAAATATGGTAGCACTACGTAAAATAAAAAATCTCCCACAAATTTCCCTAAAGAACAGCTGACTGAAACAAATGAAAAAAAAATCCAAAAAAATATAATATTTATGTTTTAGCTAAAAATAAGAATAACTAAGAACTGCTAAAATGTTTTAAAATAATAAAAGCAACTTTCAAAATGATTAAAAGGTTAATAGCGACAACACAAGGCAAAATTTTATGCAATTTGCTAGCAGCCACAAATATTTTATTGGCTTTATTTTATATAAGAACAATCAGTAAAAAACATATGGAAATTCGTAAATCTTAATTATTCTGGTCTGTTCTAGAATCCGAATTCACTCGAAAGTGGATTACTTTAGCATTTTTGGTGTTCTGCAATTCACATCCACATGTTTTTATTAGTAAAAAGTAATTCACTCGAAAGTGAATTCGGATTCTAGAACAGACCCGATTATTTAAATACGAAAGGTTGTTCATTTAAATATTAATTAAGTACTTTTTTTAAATATGCAGTCAAAAACACTATTTGGTATTTAATTACAACTTAAAAATAATTATAACTTAAATATCAAGTTAAAAATTGGCCCTTAGCAAATGAAAGCCACTCGCTCGAATTCGATTCATTTTAAATTTCTCATTGATACTTATGGCGTTTTCTTTTCTGAAAAAAGTGTTGCATTTATGCTACATTCTTTAATTTTCGTGATCCATTCTAAAAAATATGTAACATATTTAAAAGCGATTTCGTTCCTTTCTAATTATGTTGCACAAATAAATGGCAAAATATGCAACATATTTTGCCCTCAACTATCAGGTCGGGGTGAGATACTGCCCATTTTTACAACTTTGTTTAGTATATTTTTATACAAGTAAGAACTAGTATTTTTGTCATTCTACTTACTTAAGCGAAAAAACTTATAATTAAAACGATAATTAATTAATTAATGTTAAGTAATGTTAAGCCTCAAATATTTTGTACCATTGTGGCAATAAAAAATGTACCACTTTTTAAAGGTAGGTGTAAACTGTAAAAAGTGTTACACATTGAAAGGGCAACATTTTTGTTCAGAAAAGAAAACACCATTACTTTCATAAGCATTACCTTTTTTTAATAATCCCAAGCAATGCCATATAATAAATTTAGATATTTCTATTAAAAATACTACGTAATTATTCTAAAGTGATTAAAACGGTGTCCAAGTTTAATCAGTTGGTTTAAAAAGTCATTAATTAAAAATTTACAATATATGTATGAAAAGTCTTTCTTAATATTGGTTCTGTCTTTTGTTTTGCTTTCAATAAAAGTAAATAGTTTACAAAAACTATATTTTTTTGACCAAGATAGATTTATTGATTGCTGTTAATTTCTTGAGTGCAAAAGATAACAATGAAATTGTTTAAATAAGCCACTGAGAGCTAGTAGGGTTTCCACATTTTTTTTCAATTAAAGTACATTGGTTGTTAAAGGTTAGAAAAAAAAGTACTCAGTATAAAAATAAAGTACAATTTTATTTTTCTTTATTGTTATATTTGAAAACGTATTTTTTATTGCTTTTCGCAAGTTTTATCAAATAATTATCATATTTAAATTAAAGTAAATAATTAATTCATTTTTTATCAGATTCAGAGACGCTTGGTTTCTTTCTTCTCGCCATTTGCTCTTCATTACAGAAAAAGCTCTCTCTGTGAATGCTGACGTGGCAGGAATAGGAATTTAAAATGAAATTACTTTACACAAATTTGATAAATTATCATCAGTCTTATTAAATAAAAGCTGCCATTTACTTGCTGTAGATAATTCCGCAAAACCTTCAGAACTGTATATCTGATCATAAATTTTGTTTAATGGCGCAATTTCTCCATAATTTCTTATTGCTAATTGTAAATAACCAGTTTGTATTTTTAAAATCAAACCATTTTCTCAGGTACTCTAAATAATAAAAACTTCATTTGAATTTCCCTGGTCAGTTCCGGTGCAGACAAAAGGTTAATTTGTTTGCTTGTTTCATATCCAAATTGCCATGACATAGTCTTAAGAAAGAATCGCCACTGTAAAAAAACGTCAACAAATTACTAATATAACCCGAATCTATTATGAATTGTAGATAAATCAAATCATGCAAAATAAAGTATTTTGGTGTACTTTATTGTTTCTATAAAGTATAGAGTACAATTAATCAAAAAAAACGTACAATACTTTATTATAAAGTAGGGGTGGCAAGCCTAATTGCTACATACATATGTGTATGGAAAACACAATTTTCTGGGTAAGAATTTATTATGTTATAGATGGTAACCATACAGCTAAAATTATGTTGACAGTTCTCTTTTTGTAAAATAGCTTAAATTACATAAATAAACCAATTAACTTCGTTTTAAACCATATAAAATTTATTTAAAAAAAAATACTAAACCGAATAAAACGTGTGTGAAGTGCTTCGGAAGTTTCAAAGCAAAGAACAATATTGAAAAAATAACGTAAAGATGAAGAGTGAATAATAAAAAATCAAGTGAGAGTAATCATGCGAAATAAAGTATTTTGGTGTACTTTATTGTTTCTATAAAGTAAAGAGTACAATTAACAGCGTTGTCAACTTTGAAATTTCAAAAGGCACCAAAATGGAGAAAAAAACGCACCATTTAACAAAAAAACGCACCAAGTTCAGATTTTTTTTTCTATAATTTTTATTGAATTAATTTTGCGTCTTTACAACACTTAACTTTAGTCCAAAATTCTAATGTTGATACAATATTGTGCCATTGCATGAAGTGAATCATTCTCCACCCTTTTTCTATACTAGAAAATATTTCGACATCGGATTCCAATTGTACTTCTAATAGTATGACATCATATTTGTAATGGGATAAAACATTTTGTACAATGTTGGTTCTTGATGTCGTTTGTAGCTAAATAGGCTTAAAGCTGCAATGTGTTTCCGTGTTCCAGCATGCCGTACAAGGTTGGATATTTAGGCGTGATATCGCATTTGCAATAAAAACATCTTGCTTTTGTGTTATTATTTGGTCAAGGCCGAATCCGTTGCATAAACTCGCATTGTGATTTGCAAATCGTTTTGTATTTCGCTTCTGATCTGCTTTTTTAGACTCCATTAGTGACACTAACTTTAAATATTTCTTTTAGTAAATAGAAATTTTAGTGTTACAACCCAGGCCAAGTTCGGCCACACAGTGTGTATATTTACACGAAACCATTCGAGCTGTTTTTACCCCCTCATAACTTTGCTCCCCCTGATCATATTCACCCACAGGGGTGAACTCACAGGGGTGAACTCACAGGTTAAATTTGAAAGTTCTACCATAAAAGCTTCCCGAGATATTAAGGTGTAAAAAGTCCATATTCACTGACTCATCAATATTATTGGGCACTTCCAGTAAAGCTAGAGAGCTGAAACTTGGTACACAAGTAGGTGTTGATGAGAAAATAACCAGAAAAATCTGAAAACGGGATTTTCCACCCGGGGGGACTAGGGTTTGTATGGGGCACTTCTAGTATAGCTAGAAAGCTGAAATTTCGTACACATGTAGGTAGTGATAAGAAATTACCGAAAATGATTTCTAACGGGCACTTTTCATTTGGGGGACAATCATGCCCCTTTTTTGTATGGGGCACTTCTAGTTGAGCTAGAAAGATGAAATTTGGTACACAGGTAGGTCCTGATAAGAAATTAACGAGAATGATTTTTAAACCGGCACTTTTCATCTGGTGCGACTATGGTGCCCCTTCTTTGTATAGGGCACTTCTAGTATAGCTAGAAAGCTGAAATTTTCTACACAGGTAGGCCCAGATAAGCAATACATATAAATATTTATACAAAAAGAACTTAGAAAAAAGAAGTGAGATCCACACAAAGTACTGAGATCAAAATATGGACCAAGTTCTTGATAGGTACAATTCCATCTCATTTCTAGGCAACCTATAAGATGGAATTGTACCTATCAAGAACTTGGTCCTTATTTTTATCTCAGTACTTTTTACGGCCGAAGCTTTTTGGATACGAACTTGGCCTTATTTTCACATTTATGTTTTTGTGTGAATATACTGCTTGTGATACTTCATTATTTTAGAGTATTGCACCTTACTACACTCATAAAACAAAATGAACTAAAATTTTGGAATTCTTACTATTATCTGGATGAAAAATGAAAAAAATTTTATTAAACTTACATATTTTGGAACTCGAACCCAAGTACCGGTTTTGTAGATAGGCAGTCTAATCACTACAACAACATATTAAATTCTACATAAATATTTTGTCATAAGTCATGAACTAAAAATAAATTAAAAAATTATTTTCTTTAAATTTTGAAAAGATATGCAATATGAGAAAATATACATATGAACTTAAATTGAGGATAGCCGTTTTCCGTTTTTAAGTATTCAAATTTTTATGAACTATTCAGGAGTACGCCAATTCCTAAAAGATTTATTTTACAAATAATTTAATTTGTATTATAAAATGAACTTAAATGTAGTAAAAAACATTCGAGCTTTTAGAAAATAAGATTTTATACAAAACATTGTAAAATAATTTTATCTAATTGGCAGTAAAAATTGCAAAGTATTATTATTCATCTACATAACATAAACATGTCATGAAATAAAACCTATTGTAAATGAATTCAGTAGATTAAGCTCATGGAAATGTTCATTGTGAAATATATAAGTTTCGAACATTCCAAGTACTTTGAAGATTAAACTTAACTCTTTTTAAGTCAATAAAATAGACTGCACTTCATTTTGATTATTCAAACGAGCCACATCAAAAAACTGTCATCAAACTTGGAATTTTATATCTACATATGTATGTAAGTCATTACAATTTTTTTGAATAAAATTAATATTTGAATTACAACTCATTTTTTTTATTTTCACAAGCATTCACACATTCATATAAAACCAAGAGTCCACTCTCAAACTACATAAGTATGTACATACATACATATATCCACAAGCATTCACACATTCATACAAATACCGAGAGGTATAATAGAAAGAAATTGGTGTCCAACTATAATCCCATACACTCCACTCTCAAAATATTAAAATCGCCAGACGCCAAATTTCTTCATGGTCCTCCTAAGCTGAAAAGAAGAAAAAGCATCAGTTGACAATACTTACCAGTTTCCACCACAAAGAATGAGGTAATAAAAAGCACCCTTTTTTATGCATCTTAAAACTAAGAATAAGTGGCAAAAGAAAAACAAAACATCATACAAAAGTTCGCGGCGGTCAAACAAAATACAATTTAAATTAATCAAATCAGCTAAAAATAACAAAAGAAAAAGTCGAATATCTTATAAATTGTTAAAAACAGCATAGAAAAAACATAAAATTTGCCAAATAAGCGTGAGTTTCACAAAAATATAAAATTGTAAAAAAAAGGTGATTGTGATTCCTAATAAGCAAATGTCCATAGCTAAATACAAAGTATTAGTATACATACTTATGTACATAAGTACATACACACGAGTTGCAAAAAGAAAATGTGGTTTTATAGAAATTAATTAAAATAATCCCGTTAAAAAAACAAAACCGGTGTGTAAAAATCAACGCCTCCAAGTTCCGTTACAGCAGAAAAATATCGAACATTCTGAAAAACCGTTAATTGTCTTTATATCATATTCTAGTGTACAGAAAAAATTTATGTACTTATGTACATATGTATGTACATACAAATGTACACAGTTTAGATATAAATTCTGATAAAACGGAGACAATCATTGGACAACAAAAACATAAAAGAAGAGTAAAAATGGCAATATTAAAATACTTGAAACAAAGTACAACTAAAAATTAATAAATTAATTCCTTAAAATTAAACAAACCATTAATACGCAAAAGTCTACAAATCAAGTAGTCAGTATAGTGTAAAGAAAATCAGAACATATGTATGTACATACACACATACATACATACATATGTACGTAGAAATGAAACAGCGTTACCGGCAAATTAATATGTACTATGTACTTACAAATAAATTTCTCTTTCGCTTATGAATCTTATTAAACGCTACAAAGTCCTATATACAAACAAATATTAGACAAAAAATAATTATTGCATTATTAAAGAAAATATTTAAAATTTTCTAAACAAAAATTTGGCAACACTGTTATGTAATTCAGTGATCAACATAACAAAACAAAAAAAAAAAAATATATATGTATATGTATCTTTATACATATATAAGTATAATTCTACTGTACGTGCGTTGTAACTGAACTCCTCCTAAACGGCTGGACCGATTTCCATCAATTTTTTTGTATGCGTTTGGGTGGCGCCGCGGGTGGTTTAGATTTACAATTCGGTCTAATTGGACAAAGGGCGTGGTACCTCCCATACAAACCACATATTAAAAATCTATTATTTCTGCTCCTGATAACGGTATTTGAACAAAATTTGGTACGTCGGTTTGGTGTGCATTTTTTAAGTGCTGCTGCAAATATGGGCGGGATTGGACAAAGGGACGTGGTACCTCTCATACAAACCACAAATTAAAAATCTATTATTTCTGCTCTTGATAACGGTATTTGAACGAAATTTGGTAAGTCGGTTTGATATGCATTTTTTTAGTGCTGCTGCAAATATGGGCGGGATTGGACAAAGGGGCGTGGTACCTCTCATACAAACCACAAATTAAAAATCTATTATTTCTGCTCCTGATAACGGTATTTGAACAAAATTTGATACGTCGGTTCAGTGTGCATTTTTTTAGTGCTGCTGCAAATAAAGGCGGGATAGGACAAAGGGGCGTGGTACCTCTCATACAAACTACAAATTAAAAATCTATTATTACTGCTCCTGATAATGGTATTTGAACAAAATTTGGTATGTCGGTTCGGTGTGCATTTCTTAAGTGCTGCTGCAAATATGGGCGGGATTAGACAAAGAGGCGTGGCACCGCCCATAGAACCCCAAAATTTAAATCGCCATATTTTGGGCATTTTTTTACCTACGTCGATGATATTTGGTACATATGGTATTGGCATAATTTGGAATACGTACCAGGAGAAAAGTGGTTGGGACCACGCCCCTTTTTAGGAAAATTAAAAATCGTAATAGAGTCTTAACTACTGGACCGATCGTCATTAAATTTTCACAATAGAATATATAAATACTTTTAATTTTATTTTATAACGAGGGGGGTAGCGAAGCAGACCGGGATAAGCTAGTATATATATATATATATATATATATAAGTTTGACAACACTGCTCTTTGTGTTCATGCTTACGAAATCAAAAAGTAAAAAGTAAAGTAGAATCAGTGTGGTAAATATAAATTAGAGTAAAAACAAAACAAAGTAGAAGAACGTCAAGCACACAACAGCACAACAAAAAAACCTTAAAAGTCATAACAAACTAAAATACAAGCCGAAACTACACACCAAATTAAAACTCATATGAACAAATCAAAGTTAAATTATCAAACAATAAACCGAAACGAAATAATATTTAAAATACTAAATAAAATTACCAACAAAGAAGTAAGGTAATCAAATATTTATTTAATAATTCGCATAATAAGATATTTGCAATAATAATTTAACTACTCTTATAGAGAAAATTTTTCACAAAATTTTAACTCTATTTTCTTAAACAGTTACTCAGCAATAAAAAGCATATTGTGGTCTCTTTTTAAATTCATATTTATATACTTCATACACCTAACACAAAATTTAAATTATTTTAAAAGAAGTTGAAAATTATAAAACAAAAATTAACATTCAAACCACAATATCAGCCGTCAGAAATTGGTCATTGTATAAACAATAATAATTTAATTAAAAACAAAAAATAGGCAAAAGATTCGTTTATCTTACTAAATGAATGCCTTACTTGAGCCTGGAACTGTATTCTTTTAATATGGAACTTTAAGTACATATTTATGCTAGTTACATATTTTCCAACTCCAAAATTGCGCTCTTAACCCGCAAAACTATACTTAAGCCTCATGTAATAAATACCTATCTCAAAATTACATTTCTTACCAAAGGTCAATTTCATTGATATTTCTGTGGTATTTATTACTCTCTTAATCTTATTGGATTTCTTAAACCATAAAAGATTACATATCTCTAACTTAGGGGCAATCCACATCATTTCAAATATCCGCAACGCCAAGTTCCATAATTTGTTGGAAACTCACTACATTTATTGAAAATGGACCCTCCTACGGAAAATACGTCATCAAGCGAAGGCACAGTTAAATATACCAAGTTTCTCTTTGACTGTGACCATTTAATTCAGTTCTGTAAAAATTACGATAAATCCAATAAGGCAGATCAAACCGATACACAGCTTGATACAAAGCTAGAAGATCTGGAAAATAGATGGAAAAAGCTACAAATCTCTTATGAAAGTTTAATGATTGCTCCTAGATTTGATAAAAGCAAAGAGATAACTGAAAATGCTAGAATTAACTTCGACGCTGCCTCTGAAAGGTATTACTTGTATAGATCCCTCATTCTAGACTTACTCAAGCTTTCAAGGGCATACGACCACCCAAACAGTGAATCGCGAATGAGTCTTAATCCTATTATCCATCCCGGAGGAAACAGAACTTCTTTCATAAAACTTCCTCCGTGTGATATTGAAGTTTTTACAGGAAATTATGAAGAATGGCCAGCATTTCGCGATCTCTTCACTACCGTGTGTATCAAAAATGATGAAATTCCAAATGCCCAGAAACTATTCTACTTAAGGTTGAAAACAGGCAATACTGCGGGCGCAATAGTTAAACGGTATTCTCTATGTGATGAGAATTTCGAACATGCATGGAAGGCACTTAAATCTCGTTTCGATAATAAGCGAGCTCTAATAGACAACAAACTCTCTTTAATATCCCAGCCGCCACTTCCGAAAATAGTCAAGCTCTTCAAAAAATACACTCTACAGTAATCGATTGCTTAATATCGCTAAAAGCACATAACGTAAAAGTAGATGGGTGGGACCCAATTCTCATTTACTTCGTCTCTACAAAATTACCTGATGACACATTAGTACTCTGGGAACAGTCATTCAAATCACAGAATGAAATGCCTACTTGGTCTCAAATGGACGAATTCTTAATTAATCGATACGAAATAGTAGAGAGATTTTCCTCCATAAAAACAACAAAACAGCGTTTTAGTCTCCCAAATATTCCACACTCGAACATTCAGTCGTACTCATCCCAAGAAAAACTATCGTATACATGTAAACTTTGCAGTGGTGATCACCACTTAAGAACCTGTAGCAAATTCCGAAAATATACCGTACAGCAAAGAATAGATTATGTGTTCCAAAATAAAATCTGTAATAATTGTCTCTCATCTGGCCACTTAAAAGCAAAATGTGCGAGCAAAAATACGTGCTTTATTCGCAAATACGAGCATTACATTTGCAACAATCTCGACAATTGACTACACCAGCACAAAATGATTATTTAGATCAGGGTAATAAATATCCAAAAAATAAAATAAATGAACTCAATGATAATCTGCCCTCAACGTCCACAAACTCTCATGTTCAAGCTAATTTCTCATCTAATAATGATTTTATCTTACTCCGTACTGCATTAGCACAAATAGAACATATGGGTGAACTCTACACGGTCAGAGCTCTAATAGACCCCAGTTCACAAAGAGCATTTTTATCTGAAAGAGTTAGAACGTTGCTAAACTTACCTTACCAAAAATCTCATGTCGAACTAATTGGAATTGGAGGTCAAGTTCAGTCCGAAAATAAAGAATGCGATATAACTTTGTTTGCTAAGCGATGCGATTTGAAATTTACAGTGAATGCCATAATTTTACCAAAACTAACTAAACGTGTCCCTTCAACCTCTTTTGAACCAAAGTATTCTACCGATATCTCAACTCTTGATCTAGCAGATCCAAATTTCTTTAAATCTTCGCAAATTGACCTAATACTTGGAAATTATTTTGAGCACTTCATTAATATTGAGGGAATTAAAAAAAATATATGCGGCCAAGCTTCGGCATATAACACAATATTTGGATGGGTTCTAAGTGGTCCAACTCACGTCAATAAAGTACACTCCTTTACAACTACAGTCATTCCTTCTGAAAACTCGACGCTCAATGACACATTGAGGAAATTTTGGGAACAAGAAGAACTACCTTCACAAGCAGTTCTTCAGAAGATGATCGGTATTGTGAGGAGTATTATAAAAAAACTACAACAAGAGATGAAAATGGGAGATATATTGTTAGACTTCCATTTAAGAAAGAATTCCCTCGCTCAAAATTTCTCGCGGGATCACGAATTTTAGCCTTAGTACAGTACTCTCGCATAAACCAGTCTCTCGCAAAAACCCCTGACCTCCAAAGCGAATATAATTCTGTACTCAAAGAATATATAACACTCAATCATATGGAACAAACTTCTTACCGCGAAATTGTTTCTGAAGAGAAATACTACTCTTTCTACTTACGTCACCACGCTGTAGTTCGCCCAGAACATAAAACCACCAAAGTAAGAGTAGTGTTCAACGCCTCTCGTAAGACCAAATCAGGTTATTCTCTTAACGATATTTTACATACTGGTCCGATACTACAATCTGATTTGATAACGGTAATTCTCAACTGGCGCATATATCAGTATGTCTTCAGCGGAGACATACAAAAGATGTACCGTCAGATATTAGTTCATCCAGACGATAGGTCGTATCAGCGTATTATCTATCAGGAAGATCCCAATGGTTCATTTAAAGACTATCAACTCAACACAGTAACTTTTGGAGTTAACTGTGCACCCTTTTTAGCGATTCGAACTCTACATCAGTTTGCAGAAGACTCCAACAAACAATATCCCAAAGCCGCTAATATCCTGCATAGAGAAACGTATGTCGACGACATCTTATCAGGTCATACAATTGAAGAAACCAAAGAATCTCAATATCAAATAATTTAAACTCTTAAATCTGCTGGATTCATACTAAAGAAAATAACCGCAAATAATAGTCGGCTGTTGTCTCATATCCCGACTGAAGATCTATACGACTCAGATCTTCTTATACTTCATGAAAATAGCTCTACTAAAACACTAGGAATAAAATGGAACGCGCTTACGGATGCTTTCACTTATTCCTTTTCCGCTTTACCTCAAGTAGAAAGCATTACTAAGCGCAAAATTTTATCTAGTATTGCCTCAATTTTCGATCCAGCAGGTGTGATGGCACCGATAGTGATTAGAGCCAAAATGTTAATGCAACAGTTGTGGCTAAAAGGTCTACAGTGGGATGACACAGTGAACTCGGAAATCCAAGAGAAGTGGAATAAGTTACTAAAAGACTTCTCAAATATCGAAGAAATAAAGATTCCAATGTAGTTGCAATACAACCCAACAGACATTGTACAAGTTCACGGATTCTCAGACGCTTCCAAAGGAGCGTATTGCGCAACAGTCTACTTACGATGTCAAAAGGCTTCTCACGTTACATTCTCTAACCTAATTACAGCCAAAAGCAAGGTAGCTCCTCTTCAACCGGTCTGTCTACCAAGATTAGAACTCTGTGGTGCCTTATTATAAGCAAAATTGATAAAACATCTCACAGAATCTCTAAATTTATCTCCTTGCGAAACATTTATGTGGACCGATTCATCAATTGTTATCGGATGTCTATCTAAACCCCCATGGACCTAGGAAACGTATGTTGCAAACACAACATCCCAAATTCATAACTCCGTACCCAACGCCATATGGAGACATGTTCGAAGCCACGATAATCCAGCAGATCTGGGCACTCGTGGTTGCAATTCCCAATAACTCAAAAACAATATCCTATGGTGGCAAGGACCAGTTTGGCTAATAAAACCACAAACAGAATGGCCCAAAATAACTCAGTTAATTACTCCACAAATCGAAAACAAAGTTCAATGCTTGCAAACCGCTGTAGAAAACACAGATATACCAAACACATTCTCGTCATATCACAAGGCTCTAGGAATTCTATCTTATGTGTTTCGGATGTATCACAATGGTCTAAGAAAATTTAGACAAAATTTCCATTATCCTCAAATACATCTCACCCAAAAAGAAGTTAATTTCGTAAAATATCGATTGATCAGCTTAGCTCAAAAATCTCACTATCCGGCAGAATTTAAAGATATCTCAAGCTCTCTGCCAATCTCTAATAAAAGCCCGCTAAAACCACTTAACCCAATTTTAGACTCAGACAATATTTTACGAGTAAATGGTCGCCTTTCTAATGCATCGCTGACATACAACGAACGTTGCCCAGTAATCTTTCCCGGAAATTCTAGACATTGTCTTCTTTACTTATAGTATTTGCATGTATTTCTAGCTCATGCTGAATGCAATCAAATGTGTAGGATGGTTAAAACGGAGTTCTATGTGTCTCGTCTAAAATGCCACGCTAAAAAAGTTATACGTCACTGCAAAACATGCACAATATATAAGCAAAAGCCATGTTCTTAAATCATGGCTCCACTACCTCAAGATAGATGTAGTCTCACAGTCCCAATTCAAACCTCGGGCATAGATTTCGCCGGCCCATTTGACCTCAAAAGCTCCATTCTCAGAAATTCCGCTATTATAAAAGGATATGTTTGTGTATTTGTGTGTTTCAGCACCAAGGCCATACATTTGGAAGCGTGCTCAGATTTAACCACAGCAGCCTTTTCTCGTTTCGTTGGTAGGCGGGGACTCCCTTTCAGGCTATACTCAGATAATGGTAGAAATTTTGTCGGCGCCAGCAGACAGCTAAAACGCGAATTCCACTCATTCATAACATCAGGGTCTACAGAAATAGCTCAAAAGTATATATCCCACGGATTTGAATGGACATTTATCCCACCCCATGCGCCCCACATGAGTGGTTTATGGGAAGCTGCTGTCAAAAGCTTCAAGTTTCATTTAAAGCGAGTTACGGGCTCACATAAATTTTCTTTCGAGGAGTTCTCTACCATCATCACTCAGATTGAAGGAATCTTAAATTCTCGCCCTCTCACCGCCATGTCAGAGGATCCCGCCGATTTTTCAGCGCTAACTCCCGGACACTTTCTTAGAGGTGCCCCGATCATGAGCCCCGAACAAAATGAACAACAAATTGGGTTACTCAACCGCTGGGAAAGACTGAAGGCGATTCATCACCAATTTGCCATCAGATGGAAAGAAGACTATTTATAGTCCCTGCACAAACGTTATAAGTGGAAAAACGTCTCATTTAATTTAAAGTCTGGGGATCTAGTAGTCGTCATGGACGACTTACTACCCCCATCAGAATGGCGATTAGGTAGAATCGAACGTACCTATACCGGGGTAGATGATAATGTTCGAATAGCTGACATTAGAACTGCCTCCGGCCTTATCAAACGTCCCATTGTTAAGTTATGCTATTTACCAATACTCAATGAAAATGATATTTAAGTATTCCAAATTTTTCATTATCTCTCGCTGCTTCTAGTTTAAATCCTCATAGTAGTACAAACTCTAAACTAATCAAATTTTTCATTTCCCTTTCCATTTTTTTTTTCTTTCTTAATTTTGTTATTAACAGTTCTAAACAACCTGAAAGCAAAGGTCATCAGCATAGACGCGATCCTAAATTTTACCAGTGCAGACTTTGCCAACATTACCACTCCATCCTCGATCATCGTCGAGAGACAAATCAACGTCCAAGAATCAATCATCCAATAGTACATCATCATCAAAAAATCAGTATTCTTCTACCCAGCCAGAGCGAAGTATCCAACTAGCCAATTCTGCAGTTCCAGACCAACGTATCATAACAGAGGCCATTCGATTACTAGCCGAAGTACTTTGTTCACATCCAACAAAACCTTCTCTCGGTGGCAAAAAATTGTAAAATAATTTTATCTAATTGGCAGTAAAAATTGCAAAATATTATTATTCATCTACATAACATAAACATGTCATGAAATAAAACCTATTGTAAATGAATTCAGTAAATTAAGCTCATGGAAATGTTCATTGTGAATTATATAAGTTTCGAACATTCCAAGTACTTTGAAGATTAAACTTAACTCTTTTTAAGTCAATAAAATAGACTGCACTTCATTTTGATTATTCAAACGAGCCACATCAAAAAACTGTCATCAAACTTGGAATTTTATATCTAAGTCATTTCTATTTATGTAAATAAAATTGATATTTGAATTACAACTCATTTTTTTTTTATTTTCACAAGCATTCACACATTCATATAAAACCAAGAGTCCACTCTCAAACTACATACATATGTATGTACATATATCCACAAGCATTCACACATTCATACAAATACCAAGAGGTATAATAGAAAGAAATTGGTGTCCAACTATAATCCCATACACTCCACTCTCAAAATATTAAAATCGCCAGACGCCAAATTTCTTCACACTCAAATTTAATAAAACTTTTCCTCAAAGTTTTTTTTTTTTTTAAGTGACATTATGAACATTTACTGCTTGGGCCACGATGTCTTACGAATTTTTCTTTCGTACAAATTACATTTAAAACAAAAACTATTTTTTTTGAGTGCGCCTCAACATTTTGCTTCAAAAGTGACCTACAGTGAATTTAGAGACATGCATTGCTTTAGTTGCGCAGATATACATACATAGTACATATAAATAAATAATATGTTCTTTGTAGGCGTTCCCCTCGACCTATTAGTTCAAGATTTAGCTGCAGTTTGTCTTTTGTTCTAGGAGGGAATTGCAGTGACATTTTTTACAATAGATGCGCAAATATACATACGAATATATATAAATATTAATTTCTTCTTTGTAATGGGGTACTCGTTTCCTCCTACATTATATGTACATACTAGTACTCGTATCCGTGTTCGACTATTCGCCTGTTTTAAAGTATTCGTATTCGTATTCGCCAAATTCAAGCGAATATTTTTCCCATACATTTTCCAAAAAAAATCATACAAAAGTTTAAAAAAAGTACATAAAATGTAAAAAAATATATTAATTTTTATTAAAAAAAACCCATTGTATTTCACGCAAAGTAATAACCATCTTAAAAAACAAACAAATATATATTGTATGTATTTTGCAACTAGTATTCAAAAATTAAAGTTTTATATCATGTTAAATTAGTAATCAAACCTCAGTATGGGAATGTTGAATTTCAAAAATAGAAGTTGTGAAGCCTTTTCTCCATCAAGCCTATTACGATGCGGTGTATAAATAAGCCCCGCACCACTAAACATTCGCTCGCTTGGAACTGTATTATTGTATTATTGTTGTAGTATTAAGCAGACCTTATTATTATTTGACCATGGGTATAATAAAATACCATGGTAGTGTGGTAGACTTTTGCATGATACATAGGTAAAATTGACAGCGCAGTTGCTTTTATTTGTTTTGATTACATCCCTACCAGAACGTGAAGGCTTATTGATAAGTAAATTTGCTGTCATTGATAACCCCTCAAGTGGTCACAACCTCAAGTCACATTCTTAAGAGCAATATGAAGAATTTGACTACTTATTTTGTGTACGTGTGATTTTGCATTTCTCTCGCACTTGTGAATTTTTCTCGAGTGAGTAACATATATCTGTACTGCTCACTCTAATACATTTTGCTAATCAACAAGCAGTCACAGATTACCAATCATTGACTAGGGATAAAGCAGTCACATTTTACCACTCATTGACTAGGGATAAAGCAGTCACATTTTACCACTCATTGACTTTGGATAAAGCAGTCACTTGTGACTGTATAAAATATACATATAAACAAACTTTAAATTAATTTAGTAATTATTTTATTTAAAATACACATAGTTTATTATATTTATATCTATTTCACCACTTCCTTAGGACTATCCACATCCATATCTTCTTTATATTGGGGGTTCTCACCGGCATCTTCATCATCAGCCGCAACATAACTTTCTTCGTCTAGCCACAATCTATAAAAAAGAATTATATTTTCAGTTGTAAATTAATAATAACCGTTTTGTTTCTTACCTTTTGTATTTGCTGTGCTATTAATAGTTTCCATACACATACTTATTTCAACGGATTTATTAATATATTTTTGTAAAATTCTTTATTTTTACATTAATTTTACTTTCAAATATATAAGAATATTTTTGTCTGTTGGGGATTTCCATTTATAAAAATGATTGATAAATAATCATCATTTTACCGATCAAATGAGAAGTTATATGACCATTAGAAAGACTAACATGACAATTGTCAAGTAAACACAACTCTGCAACGTAAAATTATTGCAAAAGTGTTGGTAAAAAGGTTTGAGTGTGTTAGTAGAGGTAATTTATTTCTGGTAGGGATATTAAAGAAGGTTTTAAATAATTATAATTTAAGTTGTCTCAAATGTATTAATAAAATTAAAAGTGCTTTCGCAGCAGTGAATTGAACAACGTACATCATCTATCGGCAATAAATTGGAATATACTCGTATAACTTAAATTCATGATATTTAAAGAAACTCGGTGAGATGTTTTGATTCTGTTTATATGTAAATGTATAAGGGTGGGAAGCTACAGGAATCAAACTAAAACTTTTTATATATGAAATTCCACTGACACAGGTGGATGCGCCTTCTGCAAAAATATGTTCGCTAAACAGCACTGAATTATTAATTAAAAACCCAAACAGAAAAAAACGAAATCTGAAAGTATGTAAGTAAAATAATTAAAAAATGTTCTGTAGAGGTTTTCAAATTTTCATTTATAGTTACTAACGTGAAGGCAGGGATTTTTTCCAATTAAATTTGAAATACAAACCTCAAAAGAAATATTCGTATTCGGCGAATACTGTTTTAAATATTCGTATTGGTATTCGCGAATACTAAAAATTGATATTCGTAACATCACTAGTACATACATCGCTGGAGATTGTATTTTGTTTTATAAGTGACCCTCACCGATTTTTACGACATTTATTGCTTCAGTTGCAAAAATATGCGAATATTGTTATATTCTTTGTATGAGGGGTACCTGATCCTCCCCTCCCATCAGCTCCACATTTGGCTGAAGGTTGTATTTTGCTCTCGAAGTGACCCAAAGCGAAAATCATGAATTAGTTGAGCGGATATATAAATAATAATAAGTTGTTCGTATGGTGGGTACGCGTTCCCTCCGCTCAAAATTGGGCGGTGAATTTATTTTGCTTAAAAAGTGACCAGCACTGATTTTCAAAATATTCAGTAACGTCACGCTCGTATACATATTTTGGTCAATATCTTTACAAAATACAATTATTTCTCCCAACTTGAGAGCGGCATATGAAAGTTCTCGTCATAACTGTTCTTTCATACGCAGACAATTTTGCTGTATCTCGTTTTGTTGTGAAATTATGACCATTTTAAGCCGTCAGTAACGTCACCGGATTTTGGAAGTGTGTTTGGAGGTTACTGAACGTTTGTTTAAAAATTAGCGAATTGAAAAGAGTTCATGTTTATTATTGCACAGTATGTTAAAAAGGAAGGATGAAAGATGATTTTTATCCAAAAAGTGGGCTAAATATTTTATGTTTTAATCACGTAAATGACATAAAAGCAGTGTCAGTAACGTGACGCAAAATGTCAGTAAAGCCACACGTACGAATTTCGTTAGGATTTTCGGGTCTTTTTCTCTTGGGTTAATAGAGGGACCCCAAACGGCCAAGAAAGTCATAGTAGCGGAGTTTTAAGATGCAACCCTGGGAAGATATTAAGACAAAACCACTTTTCGCACTAATCTCATAAAAAAATTTTAGTAAATCGGGCTTGCCCTTTAGAGCTGATTTTTGTATGATAGATTGTTAGTTAATTATATTATCTCTTCAATGATGTGTATAGCTTGAGGGTTGAAATTTGTTTTTGGCCAGTTTTGCATCATTAAAATGAAAATTTGTAATATTTTCCTACTTTTCAACGGCTATTTATTACGAAAAATGTCGAATTGACTTCTGTTTTTCTTTTTTTTTTTGCGAAATATTTGTGAAATTTCTTCCTAAATGGTGATAAAAATTTTGTGTCAGGATTTTGAACTAAAGCCATGACACTGTAAAATAAAAACACATTATTATCGGAAGATAAAAAATTTTTTATTAATTTCAGTCTTGTTAATTGTTGCAAAATTAAAGCATCACTTCAGTTGTAGTTTTTTTTTTAACATACATAAACATGTGTTAATATTTTGTACAGGCTAAAGTTCGTAAATGTTTCTAATCAGAGAAATATTAGGTAGACATTGCTAACATATTTCGAGCAACAGAGGAAAAATTTAATATTTATGCATCCCTTTTGTAGATTTTTTAACAGCACTGGCTGCATAGAAACAAACGTGGTTTTTCGGTAGACCCCACTAAACCTCGTCAGTATTCATGTGCAAATGCTTTCACTACTTGTTAGGTAGCTTCGTTGAACGTCATTACATACTCTATTTATACACAATTATAAATACAAATAGAATACGCGACTTATTTCTACTAGATGTTGCTTTCTTTTAGCTTTTCAACATAACGCTTGTCTCTTTGTGCACCAGGAGTCGGAGTCTAGCAATTAAAATCCAAATTATTAAGCAAAAAAAAAAAAATCCGTCAGTAACGTCACGCAATCTTTTTTTGCAAAAATACCCTGCTATATGCAAATAATGCTTCATTTAAGCATTGATTATGAAAGTACTTCAAAAATACTCAAAAAAAATCAGCACATCTAACCTCTTTTCTAATTAGTTAATGCATAAATTTTTTCGGGTCATCAGGGCTAGGTTCCCAAATTGCAAGAGGATCGGTTTTACCGTTTGGCTTCCTATAAGGAACATACAAACGGACTGTGATATACGTTAATACTCACAACTATTAATATATGGCAACCTGTAACACCATCTAACTTTCGAATCAACCCTGGGAAAGTAGACACGTCATTATCGGATCTTTTTCTTCGGATCTTTTTTCTCTAAATAAGTTCATCTTCTGACAAGAACAACAATAAACCTACAAGCAGTAGGAATGTTTATCTAACTTTGGTTGCTGATGACGACAACAAAAAAATTATGTAAACCAAAAGCTGAATTTTACAAAAAACACAACTACTCAAGCGCGATCATGCTCTCCGTACATGTTAAATAGTGATCAAGAAGCAAACAATTACACCCATTAGCAAACTTGTACAAACAAACGAATAATACCCAGGTGACCAACGTGCACAAAATTGTAAATGCAGTGAGTGCAATAAGTGATAATAAAATTCAAACAGGTATGGACAGATCCATAACCGTACTAAAAAGGGGAAGAAGTCCCAAATCAGCGCAAATAGCATCAACGGCGAAAGTTCCTAAATATGGGAAAAATAATATAAAGAATACCGAAAATCGTTTCGCGACTCTAAATGAACAAGGCGATGACGACAAAACTACAGCAAGGTCGAGTAACCCTCCACCGATATATTTAAGAGAGCAGAACACTAGGTTTTTGGTAAAAAGCCTTATCCCCTTAATTGGAGAAAATGCGTTCTATATAACTCCAATTAAACGCGGAAATATCAACGAAACACAAATCCAGGTAGTGCAAGAAATTAATTACTAGAGTTGTCAACCGATTAAGAATAATTCGATTAATCAATCAAACAAAACTAAATTCATGTTCGAATAATTTTAAAATGCCGAATTTCGAATAACGAATAAATCGATTAATTTATGTCAATTAATCGAACAAATTTTTGCATACGTAAAAAATGTGTTAAATTTGTTAGTATGATATGAAACAAAGCGTGTACTTTATATCAACAATAACAACATGTTATTTTGGATGTTTGTAGTTGCTGTAGAACTGCGCATACCTAATAGTCGTGCTACATATGTTTCAAATGAAACGTTAAACAATTTTCAAGAATGGGGTATTTTTCACTCTCAGGTGAATAAGTTAGAAATAAACTAAAAGCCAAAAAAGAAGCAATTGCTTTATATAAATCTTATCATGTAAATAGAAAATGTTGTTATTGTATTCTATTTTTTTTTTTTTTTAATTATATAATTATCTTTTAGATATCTTTAAAAAAAACAAAGTCACGTGTAACAAGTGTCCTAAAGTATACAAAATAGTTGGATTAACAACAAAAAAGTTAATAATTCTTTGGCAACAGATTTACTAAAACGCATTAAAATAAGATTAAATAAGAGACGTATCAAACTTTAAAATACGTTAATAATATTTTTTAAATTCTGTAAATTTTCCGAGCAATGTAAGTTTTTTAATATATTCTTCAAAAATTAAACTAAAGAATATGCTAATGAATAATACTCTAGATTATTTTATGTTGAAAGTAACCACAATAATATAATAATAAAGTAATGATTTAATATCAAGTCAAACAACTGGCTTTTCTTGTGGTTCAATATCAACTGTATTGCTTTATTATTATCTTCTTATATCTATCATTATAGTATAACACTTATACCCATAGTTAGGTAAAAGAGTATTTTTAAGTAGAGTTGTAATAAGTAAGTATATATGTTATAAATAATGCAGGGTTGGCACTATACCTCCCTTTTTTTTTTTTAATTTAATCTTCATTTACATTTGTACCTATTTAATATATCTATAAACATATTTATAATATATTTATAAATACAAGCATTAAAAATAAAATGTGGTATGATAATTTACAAGTAATTATATGGGTAGATACCTCCCTTTTTTTTTTTGTTTGAAAATTATAAAATATTTTTATATTAATATATATATATATATATATTGCATACAATTAAGATAGGGTGATCACCTTACTTAATTATTTAGTTATTTTAATTTAATTTCTGAAATATTTACAAATTTTGTTAAATGATTTGTAAATATTATTGTTTAACACTAAAGCTTTATAAAGTGTTTATAAAAGATATAAATAAAAATATTTTCTTTAATTTTTATAAATTGTATTTCTTATGTTTTTCTTATTCTATTTTTATGAACAATTTTTCTTTTTTTTGATACATTGTCGTAAATTGTTATATTAACACCATTTATATTTTTGATAATATAAGGACCTTCGTAAATACTTTTGTACTTTTCGTAGGGCTCTTTTTTCAATAAAACGCTGTCATCAACCTGTAATGATACTGGTTTAGCAAATTTGTCATGTAGTTTTTTATTCCTTTCTTTATGTTTGTTGATTAAATCTTTTGCAAGGATATGGGTTTTTTGTAATCTATGTTTAATCTCCTTGCTATAATTATCTAAATTATAAAGCGGTTCTAAATTTGTTTGTACTTCACTTGGCATTGTCACTTTCTTACCAAAAACTAACTCGAAAGGTGTAAATTGGTTATCAAAGACTGTGTTTGGTGTAGTATTATAGTAAAAAGTGAAATATTTTAGGTATGTGTCCCAATCAGTCATGTTTTCTTTTATATAAGCTCGTATATACTCATTGAATACCCTATGATTACGTTCAACTGTGCCCAGACTTTGATGGTGATATGCGCTTGAAAATTTCAACTCAATTTTTAATAATTTGCACAGTTCGGTGAATAGTTCATTTTTGAATTCGGTACCCTGATCTGATTTTATGGTGTTCATTCTCCCATATATTAAAATAAAATTTTCAAATATTGCACGCGCAATAGTATGAGCTGATTTGTCGGAAACTGAAATGGAAACTAAATATTTAGATAAATCACATATTAATGTTATTGCATATTTATTACCAAAAGCTGACTGAGGTAAAGGACCTATTGTATCTAAAACAACTATATCGAATGCTTTACTTGGTGTAGGAGTTAGAACTAGTTTTTCGACATTGCCTGGTCTGACTTTATTTAAAGTACACTCGTTGCAATTTTTTACAAATTTTGCAATATCTTTCGTCATTTTTTTCCAATAGTACTTTGTACGAATTTTTGCGTATAACTTCTTTTGACCACAGTGACCACCAGTTAAAGGATCATTATGGTGTATTTCCATCAATTTTAGTTTATCGTTATTATTTCCGTTGGTTCCGTTAGGACTATTTCCAGAGTTTTTAATATTTTTATTCCACTATCTTTTAGAGTTTGAATTGAACAAATCGAAAAAAATGGATCACTTTTGGACCATTCTGCTATAAAAATTTTTTGAATGTTGGCTTCTTTTTGCAACCTCGAAAGCAAATTGTCTAAACAAATTGTTTCGTTAACAATCTCAAAATCAATATATAGCAATTTTTTAAATTTTTTATGTATATTTATGCGCATTTTAGTAAGTTTTTGATTCATATAAAATAACTCTGTTTTAATTTTTGAAACTTTTTTATCAAACTTGTGTGAAAATTTGTCGTAAATTTTTAATTGAATGGAATCTTTTTGTTGTTCTAAATCATTTTTGTTTTTGTTAGTTTTCTTTGACATTGCTCGAGTTGTCATTGAAAATACATTATTGTTTAGATTTTTTAGTTCATTAATGGAAATTCTGGATAAAGCATCCGCTCCTACATTTTCTTTTCCTTTTATGTATTCAACGGTAAAATTGTATTCGGAAAGTTCTAATCTAATTTTTGTTAACTTAGACGAAGGATCTTTTATATTAAACAGGTAAACCAAAGGTCGATGGTCTGATCGCACTATGAAGGAAGTACCATAAATATATGGCCGAAAATGAATAATCGCAAAATGAATTGCTAACAGTTCTAGTTCTATTATGGGTTTCTTTTGTTCGGATGGGCTAAATGATCTAGACGCGAAATAAATTGGTAAATCATTATCATTAATGTTACCTTGTACGCTGATTTAGAACAATAGTCGTATCTTATTTATTTATTTATTTATTTTATTTATTTAATTTTCAATTTAGATAAAGCCTCTACTCGCCTTAAAAAGAAAGAGTCCCACGTTGAAAAACGTCAATAGCCGGCTAAAATTGTCCAGAGCCACTTAAATTGACGGCGCCAAGTATGCTAAGTGCGTTAAGTGCACAAACCTATTTATATCGATGTGTCTACACGAGGTTACGTGTCATGGCATGAACATACCGCCCACCTTGAGCTATAGGCACAACAAAGAGCTACAAACGGACAGTTGAATTCATATCTTTTATTACATAGATAAAGAGAAAAAAAAAAGGATATATAAAATAAAATGACAATTGAAAATAAATTTTGTTTTATAAGATGGATGATCGATTGTCCAGGCGATCCTTAGGGCTACGGAAATCATTATTGAGTACTCAATGACCTGCTTCGCCGAAATATGCCTCTCCGAAGACGGTCTGTTGAATGTAGATCTGCCCCGCTTTTCCTTCGGCTGGGCCATTTAAGATTTTACGAGCCGCGTCAGCCCCGATGATCACATCGATGGGGGTGGAGATATACCACTGCGGGTCCGCTGCGACAGTGTGGCGACGATTGTGACGAATCCAGTCGTCGCGTACGTTGACCGGCGGAGTATGCCTGAACACGTAAGTCTCCAGGGCGCACACGACCGGCAATTTTTTGGTGTCGCACAAGCGGTGACCCAACGTGACCCATGTTCGGTGGTGTTGAATGGCACAGCCGAGCTCTCGGGCTATCGGCTCGTGTATGGACGTGCGAGCAGCGTTCGGATTTATCCGGGCACGAATCTTGTGGCTCCGCGACGAGGCTTGATGCGGATAAAGCTTGACGATGGCAGTCATATGAAGCCATTCATTATCAGGAGCGACGGGGTGCAACAACGTGTTGTGCTGGCGGTGGCACCGTTTGCACCGGTCGATACTGTGACACTCGCTTAAAGTGTGCGATTGGGCTAAGCAACATTTGCATAGTTCGTGCTCCATCACCGTTCTCCGCTTGAGTTCTGGCCGCATCGTCAAGAACCGGGTGCACTGTCTGATGGCATGTAGGCGTTGGCACAGTGGGCAGCCATAATTGGAGTTGAACCAAGCTCCTTCGGCCATAATACTCTGAAAATAAATGAGTAAATTTAGTAGAACAGTAAACAGGTCAATGAGCCAGAGAAAGTGCAACGTGTATCAATGAAGTAAGTTAGGGATCGCATTGGTTCGGTAAACGAACCAATTTATGTACCGGCCTCGTGATCGTGCCATTTTGAGTTTTAATGTCTACTACTCGTACTCGTGAATCTTTGCCGGGGTACAATTTGACTACTCGGCCTAAACGCCACTCTGTGGGGCAAAGGGGTTCGTTTCGTAGAACCACTAGGTCATTTTCCTTTAAATTGCAGAGCGGAGATTTCCATTTCGTACGCTTATGGAGCTCCTTCAAATATTCGTCTTTCCATCGGCGGCAAATTTCTTGTTGCATGGCTTTAACTTTACGCCATCGATGGATAATGCTTGTCGCGGAGTTGAGCTCTTCGGGTTCAGCGGGCGTGAGCAGCGCAGAACCAATTAGAAAATGACCAGGGGTGAGGGCAGACAAATCTTCGGCGTCTTCTGACAAGGGGCCTAATGGACGTGAATTGAGACATGCTTCGATGGTAGCCAGTAGAGTGGAAAATTCCTCAAAGGTATATTTCAACTGGCCAGCCATCTTTTTTAGATGCATTTTGCAGCTTTTTACTCCGGCCTCCCAGAGTCCACCCATATGTGGAGCCGCAGCGGGAATAAAGTGCCATTTCAGGCTTTGGTGTCCGTATTTGTCGACGGCAGTGTCACGAAGCTCCTTAGCATGTTTTTCTAGATTGGAAGCGAGGTCCCTCGCCGCACCAACGAAGTTCCTGCCATTGTCAGAATATATGTTTGCCGGGCAGCCTCGTCGAGCAATAAAACGGGCCAGGGCAGCTAGAAAGGCAGGGGATGACAAATCACTAACCGCTTCAAGATGGATCGCCTTAGTTGCAAAGCAGGCACACGTAACCCTTTGTAATTCGACAGTAGCGACCAGTGAAACTTTTAATTTCAAAGGGGCCAGCAAAATCGACGCCAGTGTTTGCAAAGGGGCGACTCAAGGTAGTTCTCTCTTTAGGCAACGCAGCCATTATCTGGCCCTGCCTCATTTTGCGATGTAGGATGCATTCCTTGCAATTATTTATGCAGAGCTTTATTAGGTTTTTTGCCTTGAGTATCCAACATTCATGTCTTATAACGCTGTGGACTAATCTGAGGCCGCCATGGTGAACCAATTTATGAATAAATCGCACATACAGTCGTGACAACGTACTATCATAGGCTAAGATTATTGGATGGCGTTCATTGTATGGCAGGTTTGACAAGGCGAGGCGGCCATTAGCTCGTATAATTTCATGCTCATCAAGAAAGGGCGTGAGGGACAACAGAGGGCTACTTTTCTCGACATAATTTTTCTCGCGTAGACACTTGAACTCGTTTGCAAGGTATATTCGTTGAGATAGTTGAAAGAGACGGTTTCTCACAAAGAGCAACTCTTCTGCCGAAATCTTTAGGGTCAAAAAATGAGCCGTAGTCCCTGAACCCTTGCGCGTAGCATTATAAAAGCGGAACATGTATGCGATTACGTGAGTGGCCCTTGATAAATCAGAAAACCTGTCTAAAATATCGTCGTTTTCCGCAGATCTAGTAACAAAAGCTTGAATATTTTTTCTTTCCTCAGCAGTTTCGAATTCTGAGGTCGAGTATGGCCAGGACGATTTTTCTAGCTGTAGCCACTTTGGGCCATGCCACCAGAGTTGGCAGTCTTTTAACTCCGCAGGGGTCAGCCCCCGGGTTGCTAGATCTGCAGGGTTGTCTTGTGACACTACGTGGTGCCAATTCCTATTCCCGACTTTTTCTTGTATTAACGCAACCCTGTTGGCTACGAAAGTTTTCCAGCTGCATGGGGGTTTTTTGAGCCATGCAAGCACTATCGTTGAATCGGACCACAGATGCAACGAGTAGGTTTTAAAGGAAAATTGAGGCATAATACTGTCGACTAATCTAGATAGCAACACTGCGCCACACAACTCTAAACGTGGAATAGAGGGTTTCTTAATTGGGGCTACTTTTGTTTTTGAGACTAGCAAATGTGAAGTCACTGTCTTATCTATTTTAACTCTTATGTATAGGGTTGCCGCATATGCCCATTCTGACGAATCGCAGAAGCCATGAAATTCTATGGACGCATTCGTTGCATACTGTATCCACCTCGGCACCCTAATTTCTGTGATGTCATTGTACCTATTGACAAATGCTTGCCAACTGCGCAATGAAACTTCGCTAATATTTTCGTCCCAGCCAATTTTCTCGAGCCACATTTGCTGCATTAAAATTTTTGCCGTTATAATAACAGGCGCCAGCCATCCAGATGGATCAAAGAGTCTAGCGATAACCGAAAGAACTTCCCTTTTGCTGTACGTAGATTTGAGTGCAATTTTCTGTGCCGTAAAATAGAAGTAATCAGCTGAAGCATTCCATCGAATACCCAGAGTCTTCGCATTACTTTTATCATCGAACCTTAGAAAATCCTCGCTTAGCAGATGGTCAGTGGGCAAATCTTCTAATATTTCCTTCATATTAGAGGTCCATTTTCTCAAATCAAACCCAGCAGACTGTAAAATCGATATTAGTTGATCTCGGGCCTCTAGAATGTCAGGTAAACTGTGAGCACCCACTAGCGCGTCGTCTACGTACATTGACTCTCTCAGGATTTGAGAGCCAACTGAATAATTTCGTTCTTCATCATCGGCTAACCGTAACAGAGTTCTGAGGGCCAAATAAGGAGCGCAATTCACACCAAAGGTCACGGTTTTCAGCATGTAATCTTGTATCTCTTCCTCAGGAGAGCTACGATAAACAATTTTTTGAAAGCGAGCGTGTTCAGGGTTAACGAGAACCTGCCTGTACATTTTGGCGATATCTGCGTTAAAGACATACCTGAAAAATCTCCACTTCAGTATCAAAAACACTAAGTCTTTTTGAAGCACAGGGCCTACGTGTAATATGTCGTTTAGACTTTTACCACTTGGAGTCACACTTGAGGCATTGAATACCACCCTCAGTTTCGTAGTGGTACTCTCGGGTTTGAAAACACCATGGTGGGGCAAATAATAACTCGGGCCAGCTTCGGGATTTTCAGTTTTCTCCATATGTGCCAAAGTCAAATATTCTTTAACCACCTCATCGTATAGCGCTTTATTTTGCGGCTTCCGCAACAACGAATTCTCGTTTCTTTTAAATTGACTCAGAGCTATGTGCCTATTCGGACCGAGCGATGAAAATGCGGATTTAAAGGGCAAGTTCACAACATATCTCCCCTCAGCATTCCTGACAGTAGTAGATCTAAATATTTGTTCACATAGTTTATCCTCTTCTGAGACCACACGATTTTTTGAAATTTCCTCAAGCTCCCAAAATTTTGTTAATTGCTCATCAATAGAGACTTTAGTAAAATGAGTGAGCCTGACAGTACTATTATGACCTGTGGGGCCAGTTACCACCCAGCCAAAGATAGTTTCTTGTGCCACTAATGACTCAAAAATACCATGATGAACGCCACTGCGTAATATTGATGGATACACATCACCTCCTAACAGCATGTCTACCGAGCCACTTTTATAAAATGCTGGATCGGCATAGTCTAAATTCGGCAGCAATGTATTTTTATTAGGGGTGAAAGATAAGGTTGGAACATTTCCCGTGACTTGAGGGACCACCAAAGCAGAAACAGTCAAACTCAAATTAGGGTTTATTAAAGAAACCACTGAAAAACTAGCCATTTTGCTAACTCTGCTAACAACTTCTCCACCTAGACCTGCGACCTCAGCTGAAACGGGTACAGTGGACAACTTGAGCAACTTACAAATTTTCTCAGATATAAAACTTTCATCTGAGCATGGATCAATTAACGCTCGTACTTTAAAATTAGAGCCATTATTAATAATGTTGACCCATGCAGTGGCCAGTAAAACCTTTTTTGAAACTGAATGGTGGTGATTTTGAACAACATTCGGTGCAGCATCATTTTTGTTTTTGTTAGTTTTCTTTGACATTGCTCGAGTTGTCATTGAAAATACATTATTGTTTAGATTTTTTAGTTCATTAATGGAAATTCTGGATAAAGCATCCGCTCCTACATTTTCTTTTCCTTTTATGTATTCAACGGTAAAATTGTATTCGGAAAGTTCTAATCTAATTTTTGTTAACTTAGACGAAGGATCTTTTATATTAAACAGGTAAACCAAAGGTCGATGGTCTGATCGCACTATGAAGGAAGTACCATAAATATATGGCCGAAAATGAATAATCGCAAAATGAATTGCTAACAGTTCTAGTTCTATTATGGGTTTCTGTTGTTCGGATGGGCTAAATGATCTAGACGCGAAATAAATTGGTAAATCATTATCATTAATGTTACCTTGTACGCTGATTTAGAACAATAGTCGTATCTTATTTATTTATTTATTTATTTTATTTATTTAATTTTCAATTTAGATAAAGCCTCTACTCGCTGCTGTTGTTCGCCTTAAAAAGAAAGAGTCCCACGTTGAAAAACGTCAATAGCCGGCTAAAATTGTCCAGAGCCACTTAAATTGACGGCGCCAAGTATGCTAAGTGCGTTAAGTGCACAAACCTATTTATATCGATGTGTCTACACGAGGTTACGTGTCATGGCATGAACATACCGCCCACCTTGAGCTATAGGCACAACAAAGAGCTACAAACGGACAGTTGAATTCATATCTTTTATTACATAGATAAAGAGAAAAAAAAAAGGATATATAAAATAAAATGACAATTGAAAATAAATTTTGTTTTATAAGATGGATGATCGATTGTCCAGGCGATCCTTAGGGCTACGGAAATCATTATTGAGTACTCAATGACCTGCTTCGCCGAAATATGCCTCTCCGAAGACGGTCTGTTGAATGTAGATCTGCCCCGCTTTTCCTTCGGCTGGGCCATTTAAGATTTTACGAGCCGCGTCAGCCCCGATGATCACATCGATGGGGGTGGAGATATACCACTGCGGGTCCGCTGCGACAGTGTGGCGACGATTGTGACGAATCCAGTCGTCGCGTACGTTGACCGGCGGAGTATGCCTGAACACGTAAGTCTCCAGGGCGCACACGACCGGCAATTTTTTGGTGTCGCACAAGCGGTGACCCAACGTGACCCATGTTCGGTGGTGTTGAATGGCACAGCCGAGCTCTCGGGCTATCGGCTCGTGTATGGACGTGCGAGCAGCGTTCGGATTTATCCGGGCACGAATCTTGTGGCTCCGCGACGAGGCTTGATGCGGATAAAGCTTGACGATGGCAGTCATATGAAGCCATTCATTATCAGGAGCGACGGGGTGCAACAACGTGTTGTGCTGGCGGTGGCACCGTTTGCACCGGTCGATACTGTGACACTCGCTTAAAGTGTGCGATTGGGCTAAGCAACATTTGCATAGTTCGTGCTCCATCACCGTTCTCCGCTTGAGTTCTGGCCGTATCGTCAAGAACCGGGTGCACTGTCTGATGGCATGTAGGCGTTGGCACAGTGGGCAGCCATAATTGGAGTTGAACCAAGCTCCTTCGGCCATAATACTCTGAAAATAAATGAGTAAATTTAGTAGAACAGTAAACAGGTCAATGAGCCAGAGAAAGTGCAACGTGTATCAATGAAGTAAGTTAGGGATCGCATTGGTTCGGTAAACGAACCAATTTATGTACCGGCCTCGTGATCGTGCCATTTTGAGTTTTAATGTCTACTACTCGTACTCGTGAATCTTTGCCGGGGTACAATTTGACTACTCGGCCTAAACGCCACTCTGTGGGGCAAAGGGGTTCGTTTCGTAGAACCACTAGGTCATTTTCCTTTAAATTGCAGAGCGGAGATTTCCATTTCGTACGCTTATGGAGCTCCTTCAAATATTCGTCTTTCCATCGGCGGCAAATTTCTTGTTGCATGGCTTTAACTTTACGCCATCGATGGATAATGCTTGTCGCGGAGTTGAGCTCTTCGGGTTCAGCGGGCGTGAGCAGCGCAGAACCAATTAGAAAATGACCAGGGGTGAGGGCAGACAAATCTTCGGCGTCTTCTGACAAGGGGCCTAATGGACGTGAATTGAGACATGCTTCGATGGTAGCCAGTAGAGTGGAAAATTCCTCAAAGGTATATTTCAACTGGCCAGCCATCTTTTTTAGATGCATTTTGCAGCTTTTTACTCCGGCCTCCCAGAGTCCACCCATATGTGGAGCCGCAGCGGGAATAAAGTGCCATTTCAGGCTTTGGTGTCCGTATTTGTCGACGGCAGTGTCACGAAGCTCCTTAACATGTTTTTCTAGATTGGAAGCGAGGTCCCTCGCCGCACCAACGAAGTTCCTGCCATTGTCAGAATATATGTTTGCCGGGCAGCCTCGTCGAGCAATAAAACGGGCCAGGGCAGCTAGAAAGGCAGGGGATGACAAATCACTAACCGCTTCAAGATGGATCGCCTTAGTTGCAAAGCAGACAAAGAGGCACACGTAACCCTTTGTAATTCGACAGTAGCGACCAGTGAAACTTTTAATTTCAAAGGGGCCAGCAAAATCGACGCCAGTGTTTGCAAAGGGGCGACTCAAGGTAGTTCTCTCTTTAGGCAACGCAGCCATTATCTGGCCCTGCCTCATTTTGCGATGTAGGATGCATTCCTTGCAATTATTTATGCAGAGCTTTATTAGGTTTTTTGCCTTGAGTATCCAACATTCATGTCTTATAACGCTGTGGACTAATCTGAGGCCGCCATGGTGAACCAATTTATGAATAAATCGCACATACAGTCGTGACAACGTACTATCATAGGCTAAGATTATTGGATGGCGTTCATTGTATGGCAGGTTTGACAAGGCGAGGCGGCCATTAGCTCGTATAATTTCATGCTCATCAAGAAAGGGCGTGAGGGACAACAGAGGGCTACTTTTCTCGACATAATTTTTCTCGCGTAGACACTTGAACTCGTTTGCAAGGTATATTCGTTGAGATAGTTGAAAGAGACGGTTTCTCACAAAGAGCAACTCTTCTGCCGAAATCTTTAGGGTCAAAAAATGAGCCGTAGTCCCTGAACCCTTGCGCGTAGCATTATAAAAGCGGAACATGTATGCGATTACGTGAGTGGCCCTTGATAAATCAGAAAACCTGTCTAAAATATCGTCGTTTTCCGCAGATCTAGTAACAAAAGCTTGAATATTTTTTCTTTCCTCAGCAGTTTCGAATTCTGAGGTCGAGTATGGCCAGGACGATTTTTCTAGCTGTAGCCACTTTGGGCCATGCCACCAGAGTTGGCAGTCTTTTAACTCCGCAGGGGTCAGCCCCGGGTTGCTAGATCTGCAGGGTTGTCTTGTGACACTACGTGGTGCCAATTCCTATTCCCGACTTTTTCTAGTATTAACGCAACCCTGTTGGCTACGAAAGTTTTCCAGCTGCATGGGGGTTTTTTGAGCCATGCAAGCACTATCGTTGAATCGGACCACAGATGCAACGAGTAGGTTTTAAAGGAAAATTGAGGCATAATACTGTCGACTAATCTAGATAGCAACACTGCGCCACACAACTCTAAACGTGGAATAGAGGGTTTCTTAATTGGGGCTACTTTTGTTTTTGAGACTAGCAAATGTGAAGTCACTGTCTTATCTATTTTAACTCTTATGTATAGGGTTGCCGCATATGCCCATTCTGACGAATCGCAGAAGCCATGAAATTCTATGGACGCATTCGTTGCATACTGTATCCACCTCGGCACCCTAATTTCTGTGATGTCATTGTACCTATTGACAAATGCTTGCCAACTGCGCAATGAAACTTCGCTAATATTTTCGTCCCAGCCAATTTTCTCGAGCCACATTTGCTGCATTAAAATTTTTGCCGTTATAATAACAGGCGCCAGCCATCCAGATGGATCAAAGAGTCTAGCGATAACCGAAAGAACTTCCCTTTTGCTGTACGTAGATTTGAGTGCAATTTTCTGTGCCGTAAAATAGAAGTAATCAGCTGAAGCATTCCATCGAATACCCAGAGTCTTCGCATTACTTTTATCATCGAACCTTAGAAAATCCTCGCTTAGCAGATGGTCAGTGGGCAAATCTTCTAATATTTCCTTCATATTAGAGGTCCATTTTCTCAAATCAAACCCAGCGGACTGTAAAATCGATATTAGTTGATCTCGGGCCTCTAGAATGTCAGGTAAACTGTGAGCACCCACTAGCGCGTCGTCTGCGTACATTGACTCTCTCAGGATTTGAGAGCCAACTGGATAATTTCGTTCTTCATCATCGGCTAACCGTAACAGAGTTCTGAGGGCCAAATAAGGAGCGCAATTCACACCAAAGGTCACGGTTTTCAGCATGTAATCTTGTATCTCTTCCTCAGGAGAGCTACGATAAACAATTTTTTGAAAGCGAGCGTGTTCAGGGTTAACGAGAACCTGCCTGTACATTTTGGCGATATCTGCGTTAAAGACATACCTGAAAAATCTCCACTTCAGTATCAAAAACACTAAGTCTTTTTGAAGCACAGGGCCTACGTGTAATATGTCGTTTAGACTTTTACCACTTGGAGTCACACTTGAGGCATTGAATACCACCCTCAGTTTCGTAGTGGTACTCTCGGGTTTGAAAACACCATGGTGGGGCAAATAATAACTCGGGCCAGCTTCGGGATTTTCAGTTTTCTCCATATGTGCCAAAGTCAAATATTCTTTAACCACCTCATCGTATAGCGCTTTATTTTGCGGCTTCCGCAACAACGAATTCTCGTTTCTTTTAAATTGACTCAGAGCTATGTGCCTATTCGGACCGAGCGACGAAAATGCGGATTTAAAGGGCAAGTTCACAACATATCTCCCCTCAACATTCCTGACAGTAGTAGATCTAAATATTTGTTCACATAGTTTATCCTCTTCTGAGACCACACGATTTTTTGAAATTTCCTCAAGCTCCCAAAATTTTGTTAATTGCTCATCAATAGAGACTTTAGTAAAATGAGTGAGCCTGACAGTACTATTATGACCTGTGGGGCCAGTTACCACCCAGCCAAAGATAGTTTCTTGTGCCACTAATGACTCAAAAATACCATGATGAACGCCACTGCGTAATATTGATGGATACACATCACCTCCTAACAGCATGTCTACCGAGCCACTTTTATAAAATGCTGGATCGGCATAGTCTAAATTCGGCAGCAATGTATTTTTATTAGGGGTGAAAGATAAGGTTGGAACATTTCCCGTGACTTGAGGGACCACCAAAGCAGAAACAGTCAAACTCAAATTAGGGTTTATTAAAGAAACCACTGAAAAACTAGCCATTTTGCTAACTCTGCTAACAACTTCTCCACCTAGACCTGCGACCTCAGCTGAAACGGGTACAGTGGACAACTTGAGCAACTTACAAATTTTCTCAGATATAAAACTTTCATCTGAGCATGGATCAATTAACGCTCGTACTTTAAAATTAGAGCCATTATTAATAATGTTGACCCATGCAGTGGCCAGTAAAACCTTTTTTGAAACTGAATGGTGGTGATTTTGAACAACATTCGGTGCAGCATTATATGCATAGGCGGCCCTAGATGTAGAAGGTCCATTGAGTACTTCAGTAGAAAACTGTTGTTTGTTTTTCGGAGCCTCATAATTTGTCTGAACTCTTTGCACCTGTTTATCATCAAAATCTTTATGCAAGAGGGCATGATGCTTCTTCTTGCATTTTGCGCAACCGTTGCTACTAGGGCAATCTCCATATAAATGCCCTCCTTTCAGGCAGTTGAAACAGTATTTTAATCTTCTTAAGCATGAAACGCGATTTTTATAATCCATGTTCACAAATTTTCGGCAAGAACTCAATTCATGGGCCTCTTTACATAGTTTACATTGCGCTACATTTACTTTGGTGTGATGAGCTTTAAATTTATTTTGCCTCATTTGATTCGCGTTATTAAATTGAAAACTAGCTTGAGAACCACTGACCCGAATATTCGAAACACTTTCAAGGGCCCTAAATCTATCTGTCAAAAACTCATTAATTTCCTTCCACTTGGGAATCTCTGTTTTATTTTTTACCGATTGTTCCCATAGGTTTAGTGTTTGTTCAGGGAGCCTAATTGAGCAATGAAAAACAAATAGTGGTTCCCAGGCATCAATATCAATCTTATACAACTTCAAAGTCGACATGCAGTTATTTATTTCTCGTTGAAGTCGTTTTATTTCTGATGCTGACTCCTCCTGACAATGAGCCAAATTATATAATAAGCTCATTTGATTGTTGAAAAGAACGCGTTTATTTTCATAGGCTACCTTCAGATTTTCCCACGCAATCGCAAAATTATCCGCTGTGACGGTAATATTTCTATTCACCTCACGTGCATCACCACTTGTTTTTTGAAGAAGATAGCATAATTTTTCTACCGGGCCTAAACGATCATTTTTTATGTAAATTGTGGTAAACAAATCTCTAAATGTGGGCCACGAAGCGTAGTCCCCAGAAAAAACCTCAATATCGCATGCATGAACAGGAATAGAAAAACTCTGATTGGGAGCCACTGGCTTGGAAGAGTCCACATCCTCTTTGGGCAACCTGCGTTTAGCTCTTGCCAAGATGTTAATGCATTTAACATGTGCCTTGTGAGCCTGTGTGTATGTTGCCTGAATAAATCCTAATTCTTTCTTTTCTTTCTTTTTTTCGGATGTTTCTTTCACGCATTCACCATAATAATTTTTATAATTTTCCCACAATTTACTCAACTCTAATTTTTCAAAATCTAGGCCTTCTAGTGTGTATTCTGAGAAATCTTCTTCCTTGAGCCTTGCCTCGAAACGGAAAATTTCATCAGATGTTTCATTCAATAGTTCTAAAAATGACATGTTATTTGATGATGTGTTTGTATCTATGGCTTATGGCAGAAATCTCAAAGGTTTTGGTTAACTTGTATCAAAAAAACTAAATCCACGTACTTCAATCGCAAAGTCACCTTGACTTACAATCGAATGTCACCTTGAACTATAAATGCAGAAAAATTTCGTGACTTTCTGACGACGTGTTTGTTAAATACCAATAACAAATTTGCCGCAATTTTTTTTTAACGGTGTTCACCGAATACACAATTTTACTGACAATGGCCCAAAAAAAATATGCCTACTAAATTCCACGAATTTAATGCTCTTCAATTTCGAATGCGCAGAACCGAAGAAATAAATTCTATACGCCACTCAATACAAAGGGCTTATCCGACCGATGAAAAAATTTCATGGGCAACACGACTTTGAGACACGTTTTTTATTTTACTTCTTATGTATCAAATTTCAAAATCACGTACCTCGAACGCTGCTTCAATGTTTCTCGGTGAATAATCGTATCAAATTTCAAAATCACGTACCTCGAACGCTGCTTCAATGTTTCTCGGTGAAGGACCAAATTTTACCTTGTACGCTGATTTAGAACAATAGTCTTATCTTATTTATTTATTTATTTATTTTATTTATTTAATTTTCAATTTAGATAAAGCCTCTACTCGCTGCTGTTGTTCGCCTTAAAAAGAAAGAGTCCCACGTTGAAAAACGTAATAGCCGGCTAAAATTGTCCAGAGCCACTTAAATTGACGGCGCCAAGTATGCTAAGTGCGTTAAGTGCACAAACCTATTTATATCGATGTGTCTACACGAGGTTACGTGTCATGGCATGAACAATTAATATTCTGGCTTAGTATGGCTCCACAACCAGTTTTTGAGGCATCAACGGTAATTAAGAATGGCTTTTTAAAGTCGGGATACTGAAGTATTCTTGGAGATAATAAGGCTGATTTTAATTTGTTAAATGAATTTTGACATTGTTCAGTCCAGCTAAATGTTGTATTTTTTCTTGTGAGGAAATTTAATGGTGCTGCTAAAATAGCGAAATTCGGGATAAATTTTCGATAATAATTGGCAAATGCCACAAATCGTCTTACTGCATCTTTATCTGTAGGAATCGGGTACGTTTTTATTACACTGATTTTAGAATCATCTGGCAAAATGCCTCTTGCAGTACATTTGTGTCCTAGAAATGTGACCTCAGGTCGGAAGAAATTGCATTTATATGGGTTTATCTTAAGATTGTGGTTTCTTAAAATTTCGAAAACGTTTTTCAGATTTTGAATGTGATGTTGTTTGCTACAACCTATGATAATAACATCATCAATGTATAGAAAAGCTTTGTTTGGTGCAAGGCCTGAAAAAGCAATAGACATCATTCTGGAAAAAGAATTTGGAGCTATATTAAGTCCGAAAGGTAAAACTTTCCAACGGTAGGATCCGCTATCAGTGCTGAAAGACGTAATATCACGAGAATCTGGGTGCAATGGTATCTGGTGGAAACCAGAGTATAGATCTATCACTGAAAAATATTTCGCTCGACCAAGGTTGTCTAAAATATCGTCTATTCTAGGCAATGGGAATTTGTCGGCGATTAACTTTTTATTTAAAGCTCGATAGTCGACGCACATTCTATAGGATTTTTTATCACTTAAACTCTTTTTTGGTACTAGTATTAAAGGACTATTATAGTTAGAGGTACTTGGTTCTATTAAATCGTTATCCAGTAAATTTTTTAATATCTAGTGAATTTTTAACTTGCTTGTTAATCTCATCTTTTTGGGTGTGTGCTAGTCGATAATTCTTAATATAGACTGGTATAGAATCGGTCAAACGTAGTTTTTGCTCATAAAAGTTTGTGATTGTCATTTTGTCATCTTTTAATGCAAAAATATCTGAAAAATTCTCACAAATTGGTAATAAATCTTTTCTAACATTATCTGGCATTTGTTGCTGCAATACGTTTTTGAGCTTTGATATACGTTCTGGATTGCGAACGGTTTTATTTACAGCGTAAATGTAAAAATTTTGTAGCTTTTGCGCTTGAATATCATAATTTTTAATAATTTTTATTTCGGTTGTTGTGTTAACTACGCGTAAAATAGAATTCTCCGAGTCTACAATGCCTTTTCCTATAAATACTCCTCTAGAAACTTCCTGAGAGTCAATGTACATTGGCTCTTTAATGTTTTTGAAATTAAAAATTCACATCTCGGCGGAATTATGCAAGAATATCCACTTGTACCCTGTAGTATTGGTATCTGAAGTCTAGTATCCTGAACAAAAAGAGATATTGTCATGGTATCATAATCGATATTACACTTGTTATTTTTAAGGAAATCTTTTCCAAGTATACCATTTGAAGGAATGTTGAAGTCATCATTGACTACGTGAAAAACTTGTGGGATTGAAAAATTTGAAATGTTTAATTCTGTCTAGATTGTACCTAATGATGATATGGCAAATGTGTTTATACCAGTTATACTGATTTTCTCATTTTCCTTTAATGATATATTTTGGCTTAAGCTTGAAACTTTGACTAACGAAACGTCTGCTTGAGAATCTACGAGAAAAGTAAGTGGTCTGTCTATGTTAGATAAATTTATTTGAATAAAGTCTGCGTAGCTAGGATTTAGACTATAAATTGATTTAAAAGGTTTTGGTTTTTCTAATTTAAAGTCTCCTCCCCCAACAGCAGTGTTTGTTGAGGGGCCTCCACGTTTAAAGGCCTAACTGAAACTCTTCTGTTGTTAAAACCTCGAGAAAAATTAGCTCGGTTATTACCCCGATAATTATTTTGATTATTGTTAAAACTTCTGTTATTGTGATTGTTTGCAGTGTGAAAATTCCTGCCACGAAAATTTCCACGATTGCTTCCACGAAAGCTATAATTGTTACGACACTGGGTGAAATTATTTGCTTGATTTGCATTAGTTCTAAAATTACGGTTACTAGTTTGGAAAGTAAGAACCTGATGTTCTTTAATTTCTGTTGCCTGTTCAACAACTAGCTTTGCTACTACCTCTTTGGGGTCTGAAAAAACAGATGATGCTAATATTGATTTTACTAAATCAGACTTCGCATTTAACCGACACATGCTTACAGTTTGTTCGACTGCCATTTCATGTGCTTTACTTTTATTTATTCCCTCTATAACTAGCGAACGTTCAAATGCTTCCGCAAGCTCCTCTGCCTGTTTAGAAAATTCTGAATAATTGTTATTTCTAACGCTTAAAGCTGCTATCTTACCAGCAACAACTTTGGAATTATCTGGTTTGATCCTACTTTTTAACGCTGTTGTAATATCGTTTACCGTCATAATATTTTCTGGTAATGCTTCTCTTTCTCTTTCCCTTCCAGTTTTGATTTAATGAAGCGTAAAAGAGTAGTTATTAGGTTATCATCTGTGAGGTCTTCAATTAAACTGATCTTGTCTAAAAATGAATCTAACGCTAATGGATTACCATCGTAGTTGTCTCTAAGAATGGTTGAACACATACTAATATATGCTTTTTTTTGTTCCGTCGGTGCCATTTTATTTTCAATGTCTAAACTATCTTTATTATCAGTATTTGACTCAATTTCCGACTCACTATATTCTGAATCGCTTTCACTATCAGTCAGAACGTCTTTGTTTACAATTTCAAACAGCTCTATGTTTTCTGGAACCCTTATTTTACAATTAAGTTTGCCAAAGCATCTCACTAGAAGTTCACGACAATGTCTTATTTTAGAAAAAATTGGTGTTTTCGTGACAATTGATAAATTTTCAGAATATGTTTTTACGTATTCCAATATTGAATTATAAGTTTCAATTAATAAACTAACGTATTCGATTATTTTATTTTTTTTTTTTGTTGAAATTGGACGATTTTGAAGGATTCTTTTCTTAACACTGTAAAAATTGTTAATCAATTCAACAAATTTTCCGTTGTCAAATTCAGACATATGGCACAAAATGTTTTATTTTTGTTTACTTTTACTTTAAAAATTTTCAAGAAAATTTAAATTTTTCTAAATTTAATTTTAATTTCTCATTCCTTTTCCATTTGTATGATTTTCTTCATTAAAATATATTCTTGTAATTTCTTTTCGTATAGGAAATGTTGTTTTTGTAATGTTGTCATATGTTGTTGCTTTGTATATATGTATTATGTGTATGTTGTGTATTGTCTGTTATGTTTGTGTTTGAATATGTTTGTATTTATGTGGAGATATGTGTATATATGTAATATTCTAATATAATGATAATAATAATAATTGTAATAATATAATAATACCCATGGTGCTGTTTGTTACTAGGCTGTTGTTGATTGATTCCGTCTCTCTTGTGTTGCTGTTGTGTGTTGTTGTTGTCCTCCGATTTCATCTTCCATCATGGCTCAACATCGTATACTTTAGGCTATTTTATTTGTTGCTATTTTCTTTGAGTGTTGTTTATTTTCGTTGTTGGTTATATATTTATTTGTTCAATGTTCACTTCGTTTCTTTCCATTTTTTTTTCGCTCTCTTCTTTTTCCCATTGAACATGTTTCATTTTTCATTTTGTTTAATTATTTTTCTGTTCTGCATTTTTCTTTATTTCGTTTTGGTTTTTTTTTCGATTTTTATGTCGGTTTGTCTAATTTTCTTTTACCGATTTTATTTCATTCAGTTTCTTTTCGGTTCATACTTTTAATTTCATTTTATGATCTTTTTGTTTTCTTGTTGCTAAGTGTTTTTTTTTTCCACTTATTTTGATGAACTGGTTTTCAATTTGATCTCTTTTTTCCAGATTTTTTTCTATTATATTATATATGTGTACCTATATACATAGGTTTAATGTATATTTTTTCCCAATTTCTGTACAGTCTGTACCAAAATGTGTAACTTTTCCTATGTTCCAATAGTTTTTTGTTTTAACATTTTGTTGTTGTTTTAATCAGGAGTGTTAAAAAACAAAGGGGTTTCATACAAATATGAAAAATTTCAGGTATGTATATATGTGTATAATTAGGTTTCACTTGAATTGCTTGCGTTTATGTATTTCACTTTTACAGTTTACATTGTAGGAAGTTTTTCTTTTTTTTTTTTTTTATTAAATTCAAAAGTTCAAAATTCTTTCTTTTTTATTTAACTTGATATTTATTTAAAATTGTAAAAATTTAAGGATATTTGCCTTTAGCACTTTGTGTTAGGAATTGTATTATAATGTTTTTGCAATTGTTAAACAAATTCAACATTTGTCAAGATATTCACTTTAAGACCTTTTTATTCAAATTAATGTTTTGTTTTGTTTTGTGGAAAATTTTTTCAGCTTATTTCATTAAAATTCCCAACTTTTGGCACACATGTTATCTACTTATTTTCATATACAAGCATTTACATACATACATACTTACGTATGCATTTAGTTGCGTGTGGCTGTATGTGTTTTTAAATGATTATTAAAATATTTTTCAACATAAGAAATGATTGCAATAACTTGTTAGATTTTTAGCAAATTTGTTAATTAAATTTGATATTTTCAACTTATGAAATAATAAGGCCTTTTCAATTACTTTTCACTTTGACCAATAATGACTCCTTTTTTTTTTTGAAGTATTCTGTTTTCTATTTTAGTTTTGTGTTAATTCACTCTGCCACTCCCTGTTGTGTCTATATCACAAATTTACTTATTTTTTTCTAATGGAATATTCTAGACATACATCTTGGTATGTATGTACATATGTATATTTGCTAGAATATTCCACGCCTTCACGGTCGCCATTTAATATCAAGTCAAACAACTGGCTTTTCTTGTGGTTCAATATCAACTGTATTGCTTTATTATTATCTTCTTATATCTATCCTTATAGTATAACACTTATACCCATAGTTAGGTAAAAGAGTATTTTTAAGTAGAGTTGTAATAAGTAAGTATATATGTTATAAATAATGCAGGGTTGGCACTATAATGATATAGAAGATGTTATTATTAATGAAAATAACAATATTTTATGCCAATTAAATAATGCTATTCAAATTATTAAAAATTCAGTTAGTAAAAAAGAATTCAGCGATATATTAGACGATAAAGTATATTTGGAATAATCTAAAAAAGAGCAGAAAAATTAGATATTTAAACTATTTTATGCTCTTCTCACTATATCACCTACCTCGGCAATTAGCGATAGTTTTTTCAAAATCTAATTTAATTTAATAAAAAAATCTAATTTAATAAAAACAAAAACCAAAAATCGTTTGAAAGCAAAAAAAATGTTTTAAAAATATTATTTCTTAAAAACATCCTAAATTGTCTAATTAAAAAAAAATCATTTGAGATATTTTGACTGAATAAAACAACATGTGTGTTTGAAGTATTAAAATCGAAGTAAACTCAGTTATTACATTTTTAAGTTTTTTTTGTATATTATTAATTTTATGTATATTTTTTTTGTTGATCAAAATAAAATTTTACATTTATTTGAGCATGTACTCAAGTATTTATGTTTTAAATTTTATTTATTTGTTGCGGGTTAGCAATATCTAAATATATATTTCGTTGTTAGCCATACCAACTCATCAGTAAATGTTTTACCCTATATTTTAAAAAATTTTAAAGCTTTGTAATGCACAAAATTATTTGTGAGTTTTCGTATAAATGGATGAGCTTTAAAATTTTTAAACATAAAGGGTAAAACATCTACTGATGAGTTGGTATGGCTACCAACGAAATATGTATTTAGATATTGCTAACCCGCAAAAAATAAATAAAAGTTGATAAAAATATTAACTATTTAGTTTTTAATTTATTTTGATTATATACTTATGCATTTTTGTGTTAATGACAAACATTTATTTTTTGTCAATAAACTATTTTTAAGCATTTTTTTATTGGTGATTCTCATCGATTAATCGAATAAATTTTTAGCTTTAATCGTTCGATCAAACGAACAAAAACTATTATTTGAATTATTCGAACAAAGTTGAAAGGCGAATAATTGACAACTCTAGTAATTACTGAAAAATAGTTTCTGACTTTCAGTAAAAAAAACAAAAAATTTTTACTTACCAATTAAAGAGTGCTAAAGGTTATAACCGTCATAATAAAAGGTATAGACTCTTGCGTGGATACAGAAGAGGTAAAGTCTGACTTTGAAAATAGTGGCTTCAATGGATGGAATGAATGCTAGTGGTTTGCATGACATTAACTCTTGCTATAATATTTTATCATAGAGCCAGCATTCATTCCAATTAACATTTGCTGCATCAAAACTAAACAGTTGAATATTGATTTGCTTATAATTCCGTGAGTAGAAATGACTGCTACTCTCATTGCGGTGCAAATAAAAATCAGTTACAAGAAGCAACATATCATGGTCAGAAACGCCGGCAAGAGAAAACTGATCAAAGTGAATGACTGATGAGCTGTTAGAGGTACACATAAGGTCTAGCAGAGCAGGTTTAACATTAGAAGCAAATCTAGTATAGCTTATAATTCCGTGAGTAGAAATAATGAAAATAATAATAATAATGATAAGTTGGCCTGTTTCTCGGAAAGCGTACTATTCTTGTTTCAGAAACATGTACCTTTAAGAAAAATAAAAATTAGCAACATTAATCAGCCTTGGTTTAATTATAGAGTTAAATGCGCTATCAAGACACGAAATAAACTATACTCTATTTGGAAGAACAGACAGTGTGAATACAATTGGGAGCGGTATCGAATAGCTAGAAATCAGGTGCATGTTATCACGAAAAACCAGATGAGTGAGTGAGTGAGAAGCAAATTAAATACAAATATTTCATCTAGAGAACTATGGAAAAAGTTGAACAGCTTGGTTTGAGGAAAAAGAAACTTGAATGCGATGTGTGTCCTGAAACCATGAATGACTTCTTCCTAAAATCATCTATTGTAAATAATACTGACACCTTCGCCGTAAATCAGAATATTTTATCTAATAGATCCGTGTTTTCTTTTAGCCCATTTACAACTGAGGAGGTTGGTAGATCAATTTCGGCAATCAAGTCCATTGCGGTTGGCTATGATGGAATTAACATTAAATTTTTAAAGCTTATTTTACCTTTTATAATTCCTTCAGTTACTCATATCTTTAACCACATCATCACAACATCGACTTTTCCTAATGACTGGAAAATTGCTAACATAATACCAGTTGCTAAAAGAAATCAACCTATCAGCCCTGAAGACTATCGACCCATAAGTATCCTCCCATCTCTTTCAAAGGCTTTTGAAAGATTGGCCTCAAACCAAATTACAAACTACTTGCATACGCTTTTATCAGAGTATCAATCTGGTTATCGGGCTGCTAAAAGCTGTGGTACTGCCATAGTGAAAGTTTTGGAAGATATTCGTCCATCCTTTGATAATGGTGAATTAACTATTGTAGTTCTTATTGATTTCTCAAAAGCTTTTGATACGGTCAACCATGATGTGTTGTTACTTAAGCTGAAAAATTACTTTAGTTTTAGTAATCATGCTGTTGGGCTTATAAGATCATATCTTTCGAATCGCTTTCAACGCATTAGTTTAAAGGCGTCATTTTCTACACTAAAACCCGTGTTTCCTGGAGTTCCGCAGGGATCTATACTTGGCCCATTACTTTTTAGCATGTTCATAAACGATATTGTTCACTGCTGTAAAAATTCCCATATTCATTTATATACAGATGATGCTCAAATTTATTTATCCCGGCCTTTGGGGCTAGTTGAAGACTTAGTTTGTCATCTTAATGAAGACCTTAATGATATCTGTGAGTGGTCTTTTAGCAACAATCTAAAAATAAACACTGCAAAAACCTCAAGCTCTATTGATTCATGCTAGAACCTACGACTACAGTATCTTGCCTGAAATATCTATGAAGAACAAAGTTGTGAAATATGTACAAGTAGTAAAAAATCTAGGTATTGTTATTAATTCTGACCTTAATTGTAAGGATCATGTTAGTTACACTGTTACGAGAATCTATAACGTTCTTCGAAAACTGTGGTATTCGTCGTCATTTATTTCGAGTGATATTAAACTGAAAATTGTCAAATCTCTAATTGTACCCATTATAACATATGGAGCTATAGTTTTTGGTGAACTTGATGCTGCATCAAAATATAAATTACAGAAAGTTCTCAATAACTGTGCCAGATATGTGTACAATAAAAGGAAATATGATACAATATCTCCATTCAGATTCTGGGATGCGGTTTGACTTCCTACTTAAGCATTCGAAATTTAATATATCTTCATAAAGTTATATATTCGCATGAACCAAGATATATTTATGAAAAATTATGCTTCTGCAGATCTAGTCGCACATTAAACATTATAATACCGAATTACTATTATATATCGTCCTCAAGATTGTTCTTTATTAGTGCTGTGAAATTGTGGAATAATTTACCAAATCACATTAAAACCGATCCCCACGCATCGCCTTTCAAAATGACTGTTAAACAACTTTTTAGTAACTAATTTAAATATTCTTTTTTTTTTTCTCATTTTCTTGTATTTTAGTATGTTTATAAGTATTTTAATGTATTGTATTTAAGAAGGTAGTTTTAAGTAAACTATAATTTGTTATCATTGAGCATATACACTTGTTTGAGGTGCTTTAAGAGATTTTAAGTCTTACTTAAAAATAATAATAATAAAGTTAAAAATGTTTCAAACATTAAAAATAGGGTGAAAATCCTCAGACCTATATTTAGAGTCGAGCTACAGCCAGTTTAGTTTAGTTTAGTTTAATTTTATTGAGCCTTTTTATACATTCTTTATCAAAACAAACAAACCTTAAAATTATTACAATATTAGATAGAAAAAACTTAAGACTATAATGTAATATCTTAATTCACAAAAAATGTCTGAGCACCAAGCTTAAAAGAAAGTACATATTTAGGTATAAAGAAAATATAAACATGAGAGAAAATAACTATACGCTCTTGCTCCCGAAGCTTTCATATTTGGTGGTAGTTTAGCATAACACACCTAAATGTTCTTAAAAATAACTTAAAAATAAACTTAAGAACTAGTTAACTCAAACAAAAAAGAATATAAAAAAAAAAAAAAAAAAAAAAAAAAAAAAAAAATAACAGTACTTGTTATCCTCTATGAGTACCAGGTGTGGTACTATTATAAAATTCACCACGAAGTGATGTGTTCAGATCAAAAGATGGAGGAATCTCATTTAAGTACCCTATAGGCGAAAGGTAATTAATGTTAGACCAACTAAAAACATTTTGGGACTCATATATTATTTTTACAAAAACGTTATCATGATCCGAAACTCTAAACATAAATCGTTTCAGCACGTCATAGACATATAAACCGACAGGAATAATCTTTGATTTAGAGTATACAAAGGCATTTGAATATCTTTTATGTCGTGATTGAAAGTTTTTCCCAATGCAGCACCTCAAAACTTTCCTTTCAAAAATCTCAAATTCTTTTAATACAGTAGGAGAAATGGTAAACCAAATTGGAAAAGCATATAAAAATACAGGTCTAATGCAAGTTTTATATAAAAGTAGTTTAGTTTTCATTTGTAAGCTTTTATTCTTTAATATCCTTGAAAATAATCCCATTACTTTAGATGCTTTTCCAAGTACAGCACGAGCATGTTTATTGAACTTCAGAAGATTATTAAAATTAATACCAAGATATCTAATATTGTCTTTGATTGGAATTTCTACCCCCTCAAGAAAAAGGCGAAGCAACTTGCTCTGCGGAACTACAAAACTTCTACATTTACCAGAAGCATTTCGGATGCAAATTGCTTCACTCTTTGTTGTGTTAATTTTTATTCCCCAGTCATCATAAAAAGATTTTACAACCCGCAAATGATCAGAAACTTTATTCAATGCTCTATTTGGGGATTCATCGTTTGCATATAATAAAGCATCATCAGCATATAGCAGGCAAGTGGACCCACTTCCGAAGTGGGGAAAGTCATACATAAATATGTTGAAAAGATGTGGTGCCAAAATAGAACCTTGTGGAACACCACATTTAATAATGCCTTGATCAGATAACTTATTATTGAATAAAACTTTAAAAGATCTATTAGTAAAAAAACTTTTGAACAGTTTTATAAAAGGAGCGCTAAAGCCAATTTCACCCATCTTATAAAGAATTCCATTTTGATAGCAATGATCAAATGCATTCTCAATATCTAAAGAAATGGCAACAGTACAATAACGCTTACGTAGATTTAAAACCACATCATTCTGAAATTTCAGTAAAGCATCTAAGGTAGAATGGCGATATTTGAACCCAAATTGCAAATCCGGAATATAACACCTATTTACATTTACATCCATTTTTCCTCGGATTATAGTTTCAAATAGTTTGCCTAAATTAGAGAGTAAAGAGATCGGTCGGAGATTACCCAGTTCACTGTCACCACTTTTTTTGCGAATCGGGACAAGTTTTGACACTTTCCAAACATCAGGAAAATAGGAATTATTTAAGCAGTTATTATACATAACAGTTAGAAATTGCAATGCCTTTAAAGGAAGTTTTCGTAATATATAATTAGATATATTATCTAACCCACTTGATTTCTTATTGTTTAAATTATTTATGTAATTTGAAACCTGATCTAAGGTAACAAAAATAATGTTATCTTGAACATTTAAAGAAGAAAAAAGTTCATTGAATTGATATAAATGATCGAAGCAGTTCGAAGTTACATTTTGAACATTATCATCAATAAAAGATACATCACGATTAAAAGATTTGTCACTGTAAATGGCCGAAAAATGGTCTTTTAATTTTTCTAATTTTTGGAAATCATCTTCTACTGGAATTCCATTTATGGAAATTTCATTTACAAAAGCTTTTTTCTTGTACCCAATAATGTTATATATGTTTTTATGAGCGTTTGGACCCGGTTTAATTTTTCTCAACTTATCCTCAAACAACTTGGACTGTTCTAATTCAACCTGCCTCTTTATTATAATATTTAGCAATTGAATTTGTTTCGATAGAAGTAAATAATCAGATCCACACCGATTAAAATTACGATGATATATTTTTTTTAAATTTTTTTGCCAACTATATTTGACTTTAAATAAAAATTTTATTTTATCCGAGATCAAAAACTTCCGCTCTCCAAAATTAACTTTTTTTGAATGTTCGTTTGAAATCAAATTGATAATAGTAGAAAACTTATTGATATGCTCATCAATCTCTAAATTGGATAGATTCCTTTCACAGTCTGGAAAATTTGCAATAATATCCCGTCGGACATCATTACAAAAACTGTCCCAATTCGTATTTTTAAAAGATGTAAATAATGAAGGAGTGTTAACAATTATTTCAAAATTTGGAAATTTTATGTGAAGTTTTAACGGGAAGTGATCCGAAAATGTTGGAAGACTAACCACATCCAAATTACGGTTTAAATGGCTTACACAATTCGGACTTACGAGAAAGTGATCAAGAAATGAAGAAGAATTTGGAAAAGTTGGAGAAAGACTTGTCGTGCGAACAAAATTCATTGAGTTTTGCTGCAAAAAATTAAAAAAAGTGTTGCCGTTAGCATTAACCACTCTGTCCCCCCAAGAAAAATGACGAGCATTGAAATCACCACCGATGAAAAACATATCAAAGTCCTGTGAAATATTAGCTAAACGAGATAAACCCAAATTTAATCTGGAGGTACAAAAGTTACATGGAATATATAAAGATCCAAGTAAAATCTTTTGAACTTGACTGTTAATTTTTACCTCAATACAGATAAAAACATGAGGAAAACCTAAATCAATAAAAACTTTTGTAAACTTAAAAGACTTTTTTATGGCTATAGCTACACCTTGTAAGCTATTATCCCTAACAAAAGAATAATCATTCAATATCACCTTATGTCTACCGCTAAGGTGGGTTTCCTGGACAAAAGCTATGTCTATATCATATCTCTTTAAGATATTTAAAAGATCTACTCTTCGACTTACCTCTACGAGGGATCGAACATTAAAAGTCAATAGTTTAAATACATTATGGAACATAATTATTTTTAACTTCATCCAACAGTGCCAAACAATGTTTTTTGGCATCGTCTTTCGACATAGATTTATATTGATGAATAAACCTTTCAATTTTGTTTTCCAATGAAACTGTTTCAGGTTGACAAATAGTTTTTGCAATTTTAAGGAATTCCTCTATTAAAGGTGAGTTTATTCGCCTTTTGTTAACAAAATCTGCGGAGTTTTCCCCAAACAAACTAGCAAATGACCTATTTGAATTAATTAAATTTGATTGTTCAACAACATTTAAGACGTTAGAAGAAACTCGTTGTTTTTTTTCTTTAACAGTTTCCCTTACTTTCTTTTTCATTTCTAGATATTTTTTGTAGGCAATGCAACCTCTAAAGTTAGAAGGGTGACCATGTTGCTTGCAATTAATACAAAAAGGTAAATTCTCTTTACTAGGCACAAATTGGCATTCTCCTGGGGCATGATCTAACTCACATTTGACACACGCATAGGGTCTATTACAATTACGAGAAGTATGACCCCAATGTTGGCAGCGCCAGCATTGAATTTCACGAAACTTTGACTTTGGAGATTCCCAAGAAATCTTTTGATTTAAAATAAATTTAATTCCAGTAATTTCTGAAGCTGACTTACCCGCAAACAGAGTTATCAAAAACAAGCCCGTGTCGATACCATTCTTCTTTGAGAATGTAGTGGAAAATTTCGATACGTTTTCTACTGTTTCAGGAACTAATAAATTAATTTCAGACTTGAGAAAATCCAAATCTGTTTTGTAATATATACCACGTAAAACTAAGCTGACACGTTTCAATTCCGTCGGTGTATATGAATATGATTCAATTTTTTTATCTCTTAATAATTGCATCATTTCCGCATGAACAGCTGCGTCCTTAACAAAAAGTTTGCTTTTATATTTGTTCCTATTAACAATTTTATAAGTAATATCTTTAGTATTAAGCTGTTCAACTAAGCTTTTAATGTTAACATTAAATAAGAAAATAGGTGGACAGAAAGATTTCTCTGCCAAACGTATGGGTTTTTTAACAAATGGCAAATCTCTGTTTACATTATCATTATCATTTTCAAAATCTAATTCTCCTAATAGCGAAAACCTATTGTGTGAATCTTGTGTAAATGATTTTTCCTTATATTGTGTAATATTATGAGTTTTTTTAACATTATAGCTAGACAAATCTATATTAATATCTTCCCTTTTGCGTTTATTCACCTGAATAAAATCCTCTTCCTCTGAAGTTATTGATGTTAAGGAGCCTTGAAAATCCATTGTTGTATTTACGTTATTTTTTAAATCGTGTTCAGCTCTTTTCGGAACATTGGAAATATTTATATTGTTAATACTTTTAACATTGGAATTCATGTGATGGTTCGTTTTTTCAGTTTTAGAGTGAGCGTTTTTCTTGATTATGCCAGAAGTAGATTGACTACAAGCGTTCTTAAATTTATCCACAGACTCTGCATATAAAAAATTATGATCATTGGATGAAGCTTTATCAGGAGGCAAGCTTTCAGACGGATAAATAATATCCTCAACAGTTGCAGATGTCTCCATAGACGCAAAGATTTCAATTATATTTGAAATAAAATTATTATTTGAAATTCACAAATCAAAAAAATTTTTTTGGTTTTATTTAAATTTTTATTTTTATTTTATTTGATTATAAAAACAACCTCTCCTCAGGCAGGTTTAAATAAAACTCTTGAGCTACAGCCAGGTGACTTGAAAATAAAAAAGAATTTACAGAGCTGTAAATGAATCATTCTTTTATGATTTTAATTCGTTACGAATTAGCAACTTTTGAATTAATTCTTTTGACACAAAAAAATGAATCGAATGAAATTTGAGTCAATTCAAATGAATTTGGTAAAAATGAATTGCAATTCGTTTTTAATTCAAATGAATTTGCCTAAGTAAATTGCAATTCATTTCCAATTCAACTGAATTTGTAGAATGAATTGCAAATCGTTTCTAATTCAAATGAATTTGTCAAAATGAATTGCAATTCATTTGAATTGAATTGACTTTGAATTAATTCAAATGAATTAGAAAAAATAATTAGCAATTCAAATGTATGAAATCAAAAATGAGTTGCATTCAATCAAATTCAAGAGCAGATCGAGGGGAAATGAAAAATCGAAATTTCTCCAACCAAAATGAAAATATTCAGTACCAAAGTTGAAAAGCCATGTCCTCGATCCGCGCCTGCTCAATGAAAACATGGTGTTTGGAGTTTGTTTCTTCAAGAAGAACTGATTTTTATTTTTAAATACGCTGAACCGCAACACACATTTCATATTCAAGAAGCAATTAATAATTTTTGAAATTTTGTGACCCACCACCACCCAACGACAATCTTTCTGGTAATATTTATGTTATATTTATTTAAAAAACTAAAACTATAGGTATAAACACATTCGCCACAGCATGCTACCGACTACCAGCTGTCAAAATTAGAATACATGTGTACATATGAGAATGATTATATTGAAGACAGCAAGGCAACACGGCAAAAGGTTTTTGTCCATGCTACTTTTGTCGTGTAGTCGAATTAAACTAATTTCTATTTCTGATGGCCACAAAACCAAAACAGTGTTGACAATATAACAAAATTTGTAAAGCAAATTAGTGATTATAAATATTTTTTATTGTAAAATAAAAAAGAAAATAACAAAATTTAAAAAATGTTATAATATATATGTATGTATGCATCAAGAATTTTTATTAGCTTTATTAATATATAAATATATATACGTATATATATATATATATAGAATACCAACATTGTTAAAGTTTTAAAAAAACTCACAGAGTAATAGCCCTTTTTTCGGGGTTCAAAACTTAAATATATTATTGATCATAAGTCCTACAATATAGGACGAATATAAACGACATAGGTATTATTTCAAATGCTCTATATAACTCATTTAATTCTTAAAATCATCATTAAAGAAGCATAACTTACGTATTTCATCGGTGACAGCTTTCAAGTATACACCAAATAAAAGCATGGTAAGTTTTCTGTAAAAGTGAAAAGTCAGATAAAAAAATTTTAAAATTGAATTTCACTCGCAATGGGTAAATTGTTTTAAAAAATTTGTATACCAGTATAAAGGTATCTTAGAGAAGTTAAGAGTGATATCCACATCGCTTATATCCATTCCATATTCTAGGAGTTATGGCCAATAAAAAATAAGTTTTGAACCCCGTAACTCCGGAGCCAAAAGCGATCCATGAGATAAACTTTTTCGGTCAAAGCGAATCCATACAAAGTGATTTGAGTGGCGAATTCAATTCGCCGTATTCAATTCGCCACAGCAAACTTTAAAAAAGTAAAAGCGCTAAATATCACCACGGTAATATACATAAATGAATCGTTGCAACAATTCAGAATCAGCTGTTTACTGTGTATCTGTCGTTTCCAAAATAATTAAGTAGCTGGCTAAACGGCTACAACGGTAGCTAGCAGCATTTTTGTTCGTGTAGTCTGCTGTTGCGTATGTGTTTATACCTTATATTTCACAAATAAACAAAAATCAGGAAAATGACAATGTATGTACAAAAGAGTGTCATAACTAAAACAAAAAACGATTATGCACAAACGCTTGTAAAGTTTTCAACTGACAACTAATTCACACTGAAAAGAAGGAATCTTATAGCACATATTCTCTTCTTACTCGGGGAGTGTGCAAGACAGTGATGGAAAATGTGGCACAATTGTGCCATTTGTGGCACTTTTGAATGTTTGATGGCCCTGTGCTACTTTCTAATCTATTTTGGCCCTTTCAGCTCAAAATTCAACTAACTGCTTCAAATCGTTAGAACGGTTTGAAATGTACTGAAAGCGTTCAGTACATTTTCAATGTAATTTTTTCCCTGTTTCGAACCCTAGTTTTGTTTACAACATTGTTTTGTTTGTCAAGAAAAAATCCTTACTTTTATTTGCAAACCTGTCTTGTGCTAGCATCCACGGCGAATTCATTACAGGTGAACTTGTAAGTACAGCTGTTAACTTTTTTTTCATTTTCATCATTTTGGGATGTCAAAATACACTATTTGCTTCTTGAGTTTGACATTGTACAATGATCTTACAAAAACAAAATGCTTGTGGTTTTTCTTACATGTTGTACTTGTTTTATTATTGCGATCAACGTATGTGCATCTGAATTCGCCTTGACTAGTACCAATATCAAGTAAACACAAAAAAACTAAGTAGACTGACTGTCTAACGGTAAAATTTGTATTGAACAATAAAATTTCGTGTTGCTTTTGAGTAATGGTATTTGTTTAAATTTATTTAACATAAAACACATCGAACCTTTGCGGCAATAGAGTCATAACTCAAAAAAAGTGATTTTTGAGTTAATAATGCAGAATTAATTCTCATATCGTGCTTCAGAATGTGTAAAAATTTCATTCAAATATCTTGCATACTAAACTTTTGAGACAAATATTAAATTTTCGTTTACCATTAAGTTGTTAGCGAATGCGCAACTTTAAACTCATTTTTTTGGAATTATGAATCTATTGCAGCAAAGGCTCGACATATACTGTATTAGTATTACTACTGTTTTATTTCAATAAAAAGCTTGTTATCAAATATATTATAAAACAAGTTTGTTGGCCCTCTCGAAGCTATTTTGGCCCTTTTAAATTGTCAATTTGGCCCAAAACAAAAAAACTCAAATTCCATCACTGGTGCAAGATATTATTATGACGCATAGTTCTGCATAACTTTTGAATTATAACACTCTTTTAGTAAATAACCGACATATAATAGGAATTAATTGCATCAAATAATTATGCTATTATTTTAGTTACAAAATAAGGTTAATAAGATTTAATTAGAATGAATCATTCACCTTCAACAACAATAACTTTTCAAAATTATCATCACACGAGATGAATTTTTAAGCCGCACAATTTTTGTTCTTTTATTCACACACGAGTCTAATTATTCTGGCATAAAATGTATACGTGTGCTCAGCTTTGTATGTGTTGGTGTTTTGTTATTCATTTGAAGTTTGTCTTTCGTTTCATACACACCATTATTATTATAGACATTACAGAACATATGTACATAGTTGGCAGAAATATGGCGAGAATAAGTGATGATGAATTGGCAATTATTTTAGGAATAATTGCAAGTATAAGAAGCGAATTTACTGAATATTTTTGCAATGAGGGAAAATTTTAAACATCAATATAAAAAATTGTTAAATTGATTCACAACTTCTATACTAATAAAAAAACTTTAGCCAACATTTTTCAAGGTTTTTAATTTAATTGTGTTTTTTAAGTAAATTCTGAGAATTTTTATAATTAATCGTTAAAAAATTTTATGTTTTTTAAAAGATTTATTGAAAAATTTAATCAATTAACAATTAATAAACATAAACAGCCTTATTTACAAAAAATATTTTCTGCTTATAAATAAAATAAAAACATATAAAATAGCAAAATATAAAATTTTACATTTATTTCAGAATGTATTCAAGAAAAAAAAAATTTAATACATATAAAATACCTGTAAAAAAAATTTAAAATGAATTGAGAATGTTTTATTAAAACATACATAAATGCATAAATTTTGTTGGCACGACCAACCCATTTCTTCTTTGTAATTCATGTTAACTCGACGATTGCTAACTAACGACTGAATACGGTCTGTAAAAAAAAGAAAACACAGACAGCGTTACCGTTGTGCAAGGCCCATTTTTGGGCCCCTTTAATTTAAATCCCCTTTTGGATCAATATGATTTATTTTGTGCCCCTTTTTGAACAAAAATTAATACATTTTAGAAACAAGCATACAAAATATTGATTTTTTTATGTTTTACACATTAAAGATACTTTTAATATATGTATATATGTGACAGCGCATAGAGAAAGGGACCAAAGGGTAAAAAATCAATTTTCACTTTTTTTTTTTCTTTTGATGTGGACAACATCTGAACATCGAATGAGACCGATCCCATGCCCCAAAAGTGTTCCCTCCCAGAGATATGCGCGTCTTATGAAAGTGATGGTACACCAAAGATACACGTATTTAAATCTTTAAAATGGCTCTCCTGAACAAAACCGGTTTTTACCCTTAGGTCCCTTTCGATTTTGCGCGTCACATACTCGTATATATGTATATTGGCCGTGAAGCCGAGCTAGAAATAAATACTAACGAGATCTCAAGGAGTGCTATTATGAATATTAAAATCAAAATATTGCGTTTTTACCATAAATTGTGTAGGGAAATTTTTTCAAGAATTAATATTAGCGATAAAAGACTGTGTGTATTGAAGTATTTAGATCCAGTTTTTATCAAATCAGTTGAGGACATTAACTACTTTGAAATTGTTTCTGTTTTTAAACGTCAAAAGCTATGAAGCATTTTTAAAAATATCTAAGCCTGAAACATTTTGTCATGAAATAGGAAATTTAAAAAACTGTTTGGACGACAAATTATAGCCAAACTTGTATAAATTTGCGTCATATATATTTACTTTGCCACATAGTAGAGCTTCTGCTGAACGTGTTTTTTCGAAGTTAGCATTACTAAAAAAAAAATAAACAAATATACTGAAAGTAGACACTTGTCAGTCCATGCTATCTGCCTTAAATTTGTTTCAAAGTGACTTGGAAGATTGGATTCCTAGTGATAAACTTATTCAAAAATACAGAAGAACAGTTTAAAAAAATAGGTATTGAGTGCAAAATTATATGACTATACATATATTTTAATTTGCTTATATATTTTAATTTAATAATGAGATGTATAGAAAATTTACACAATTGTCTTTCTCTTGCAAATCGTATGTTTCATTTGTTATCAACACTAAATGCTTTTCCTCTAAGAGAATAAATTTAGGTATTTGTGTCTTATCCTTTAGAAAACTTAAGTACGTTTATACATACTGTTACCATGAACTATATTTTATTTTTCGTAGCTATATTTTTTTTCAGAAAATGAATACATATATTTTCGAATATTATATATATTTTTATTTTAAATTTATATGAGAAATTTTGTTTTCTCTTGCTTGTTCTTCGTTATATGTACAAACATACATATATTTTATAAAAATACTTTTAATGGAAATGTTTGTTAGCCTTTGTTTTTAGAAATGAAACGTGTTTATTTGCTTTATTTTTTCTTGTTTTTGAAAATGCCCCTTTTTTTCATAGAAATCCCCTTTTTGTGACCCTCTTTTATGGAAAATCCCCTTTTTGTGCCCCTTTTTAAAAATTATCAACGGTAACGCTGAACACAGAACCTATGTATTCGTAAAGCTACGTTCACATTTATCAAATATTTGCCCAAAAAAACGTAACCAATAGTTTTGCTTAGGGATAGTGTCATTTAAAACGATTTTTATATTACAAAATAAAATTAATTCTTCTCCAAAAGAGTATTTTTATACAGTTTTTAAAAAATTCGAACCCAAAATTAAACAAATATTGGAATTAAAGGAAATAAATTATTAGTTTTTTTCTTGGTTACGTTTTTTTCGACAAATATTTGATAAATGTGAACGTAGCTTAAGTGTGTATGAATTAGTTTTGTGCTGCTTGTGCGGGTATGAGGCTGGATGAAAAATTGTACCAACGAAAAACCGCTCTCTTCACCCCTCTCGCCAAAAAACTCTCATTTTATGCCAGCATAATTCATCCCGTGTGTGGATCCCCATAGAGATGGTCTACACCAGTGATATCAATTACGATTGGGTTGGTGAGATTACTCTTATCTCTTACAATACCAGCGAGAGAAATGTGTGGTTGTGATGCCTAATTAATGACCTTTTCATGTAGAAACATCGCAGTCTACACGATTATTAAATAAATTTTACTAAACCGTTATTGTCTAAATAATGAATAAATATAACTTGAAGTTTACAATAGCCAAATAAAGTCAACATACAGGGGCTACAGCTAATTTTATGCAGCAAAAAAAGATATTAATTTTTTTTTTTTTTGTAATATTTCTCGATTTATATTTTATTTATTTGTTGTGGGTTAGCAATATCTAGATATATATTTCGTTGGTAGCTATACCAATTCATCAGTAGATGTTTTACCCTTTATGTTTAAAAAAAATTCCAAAGCTCATCTATTTATACAAAAACTCACAAATATATTTTTGTGAATTACAAAGCATAAAAATAGCCTTTAAAAAAATTTTTTTTTTCTCAAACACACACAACAATAATTTTCCATTATGAATGTGTTTACTTTTCTACACCTATACAATTAGACAACCGCTGGTTGCCATTAAAAGTATTTTATAAGGCAAAAATGAAAAGCAAAACTCCCCGTTACAAAATTTTTACATTTATTTGAGCATGTACTCAAGTATTTATGTTTTATATTTTATTTATTTGTTGTGGGTTAGCAATATCTAGATATTTCGTTGGTAGCTATACCAATATATAAAACATAAATACTTAAGTACATGCTCAAATAAATGTAAAAATTTTGTAACGGGGAGATTTGCTTTTCATTTTTGCCTTATAAAATACTTTTAATGGCAATCAGCGGTTGTCTAATTGTATAGGTGTGGAAAAGTAAACACATTCATAATGGAAAATTATTGTTGTGTGTGTTTGAGAAATTTTTTAAAGGCTATTTTTATGCTTTGTAATTCACAAAAATATATTTGTGAGTTTTTGTATAAATAGATGAGCTTTGGAATTTTTTTAAACATAAAGGGTAAAACATCTACTGATGAATTGGTATAGCTACCAACGAAATATATATCTAGATATTGCTAACCCACAACAAATAAATAAAATATAAAACATAAATACTTGAGTACATGCTCAAATAAATGTAAAGAATTTCTCGATTTCTTAAGAATTTTTCGAAAAGATGTACCTTCATACAATGGCTCCAGCTTATTCGAACCAAAATCTTTATGTTTTTGTATATTTATTTAAATACATAAAGATTTTATTTCTGTTTAGAGGCCTAAAAACAGGCCTTGCGATATTTCCCGCTGAATGAGAGTAAACAATTATATTTTACGCTCGCAATATAAAAGAGCGTAAGCGTACATGTGAGTATTGTTTCCACAATTGCGTATGGCACTGACATCACTGGTCTACACAGAACTTAATGAACAAGAAAAGAAAAATCTAATAAAATATGTAGTAGCTGTGAAATTGATAGACAAGTTTAGGGACATTTTAATGATAGAAAATATAAAATTTTACATTTATTTGAGCATGTTTATGCATATTTATGTTTTAAATTTTATTTATTTGTTGCGGGTTAATAATATCTAAATATTTATTTCGTTGGCAGCCATACCAACTTATCAGTAGATGTTTTACCCTTTATGCTTAAAAAATTTTAAAGCTCATCCATTTATACGAAAACTCACAAATAAATTTGTGAATTACAAAGCATAAAAATAGTTTTTAGGGATGTTTAGAATAGAGGCATACGAAAATAATCTTTCAACAGCAGCTGATGATGGTAACGGTGCATTAAATTTAAAAAAAGTCTTTTTAACCGTCGGATAATTATATAGCATTCTTAATGATTTTGAAGAATCTGTCAAATATGCTGTGAATTCAGCTTCGGAGGGAATATTGAGAAAGAATGTATTTTCTGGAGATTCTGTAATAAATGTTAAAATATTATGGTTAATCTGAATATTGAAAATGAGCTAATACGGCCTAAAATTTTTTATGTAAATAAAACAAAATATTTTATATATGAAAAGTAATATTATCAGGCTCAAGTTCAGTTTTATTAAATTAATGATAATTCAAAATTACGAAGAGTTTTTTATGTTGGAAAATATTATTATTTATATCCAATCAGTTTTTAGCAGAACGTATCAGTACTGATTTCAAGGATTATGTGTGTGTTGTGACAAAGCTGTTGAATGTTTGTTTTTATCAATGTCATTTTTATGTTCTTTTAAGCTTAGATCCCACTATCGGCACAATGTACCGATTTTCGTCGGCTCACTGCAATAAAGTCATAAGTACTAAACCAAAATTGCATTATTTCTCAATTAATTCTGGAATGAGTCTATATGGCTTTATTACAAAGGCAGTGTAGTGCAATTATGTCCTTATATTTAAATTAGTTGACAAATAAGGCAAATTTAGCTTATTACTTATTGCTTTATTTCAGTGAGCCGACGAACCGATAGTGGGATCTAAGCTTTATTCTTGTTTCTAGATTGCGCTTTGTTGTACCAATGTAGAGCTTATCACAGTTGTTGTTCTTGTTGCCATTACAGCTTATTTCATAAACTACATTACTTTGTTGTTGGTTATTGATGTGCGCTTTTACTTTTGAAAATATTTTATTTAGTGTTGTATTGGATTTGTATGCAAATTTAATGTTTTTGTTTTTTATTGTGGTTCTGATATTTTTATTATCTGTTAAGCCAGGGATATAACTGACACTATGATATTTATTTTCTTCGTTGTTACTGACATTTTCATTTATGGTGTTGTTATTTAATATTTTATTCGTTTCTTAAATCTGTTTGTTAATGAGTTTGGTAGGAAAACTATTTTCAATTAATGTTTTTCTAATGTATTTTATGTTACTTTTGTGGAATTCTGTATCACTCAGATAAAGAATTCTGAAAATTAAATTTTTGGCAGTATTGATTATTTGATTTTTGGGTTGATTGGAATTAAAATTTATGATTCTGCCAGATGCTGTGTCTTTTTTATCCAATTTAATACTAATTTGTTTTTCTTTTGTATATTTTGGTATCTAAATACGCGATTGAGCAGTCTTTTTCCATTTCCATGATAAATTGTATTTTCGGATGAAAGTTATTGAATAAATTTAAAATGTTAACCCTTTCCTCTGTTTTTACTATAGCTAGTATATCGTCTACATACATATTTAGTTATGTATTTAAGTTTGATATTATCTGTTTTTAGCTCTTTTAGAGTTTCCTCCAATAAATTGCCAAGCACTATATCCGCAATCGTTGGCGATAGAGGGTTCCCCATTGGCATACCGAACATTTGGTTATAAATTTCCTTTTCATACATAAAATGATTGTTGTCGTGAAGGCAAAATCGTAGTACTTTTAGGAACATAGATTTAGTTATTTTAGTGTAATTCTTGATGAATTACCGTTTGCTCATTATTATTTTTATGGCTTTGCTTTCTGGGATATTTGTAAAAATGGATATGACATCCAGTGAAATGAGTACTTCGCCATTTTCTAGTGTGATGTTACTTATTTCTTCTTTATGTCTTTTAGAATTTATAATGTTATATTCGGTAGAAATAGTATTTTTGGGAATTTTTCCTACATATTTTGATAATTTATAACAAGGGACTTGCATTGATGAGACTATGGGCCTTAGAGGGACTTCCGGCTTATGAATTTTAGGGGGTCCATATATTCTGGGAGCTGTTGTTATCAATGTATTTACTCTTATAAAGCTCACCTATTATATTATTATTCTCTTTTTGAAGTTTACCAGTGAGATCGTTTCTAAGTTTCTTGTATGTATTTTTGCATCCAATAATTTATCAATTTTTAGCTTGTAGTCTTCTTTATAAAGAGCAACTGTTTTATTTCCCTTGTCTGCTAATATAATAACAATGTTTTGATGATTTCGTAAAAAGTTCTTTGTTGTGTTATATACAGTAAGAATAAATTTATCTTTAGGTGTACTTTTTAAACTTGCAATATTTTTTTCTTGGTCTTCGTTTTCTCCCATTGTCTGAATACATTGTTCTATCTCTGCAATTGTATGCAGTGCAGAAAAACTATTTTTGTCTATAGACAGTGCGAATTTTTTCCCGAGAGATAATAGCCATCTTGACTCCATAGGAATTGTTATTTTGTTTTTATTATCGAACCAGTCATTGTTGTATTTGAATCCGTATATTTTAAACTGATTTTCTTTTAGTTTATCTGATTTTGTGTTTTGTTTATTTTCTATGTTTGTTGCTACACATTTATTCCGTTTTCTTTGTTTATTTGTAAAAGTAATGTAGTCTTCGTCCGTCAGCATCGTCATCGTCCTTTCCTTCTTCTGCTGCATTCGCAGGCTCTATTTTGTGTACCTTTTCTTCTCGATATTCTGTTTTATTTACATAAAGAATTTCAGGCCGTACTCGTATTAGCTCATTTTCAATATTCAAAATAAAAAAATTTACATTGGCCATACAACAAAAATAATTATGGTTAATGTTTTTTAAAATTATTCTGCATAGCGATTAGATAATTACCCCAAATAGAAAATCGAAGTAATTTAAAACGTTACTCTCTGAATTGGTTGAAGTTGTGATGTCCTTATCAGACATTTGTTGAACAGCATCCTGCTGCTATCATGAGAACTAAACAATCGTTTTCGTGTTATTTGTGGAACAGAATATGTAGGATCCTTCGACTCATCCTAATTTGAGAAATCACTTGCTGAAGACATTTTTAATCGGTAAACAAAACAATATTGATTTTTTGATCACTCACAAGCAGCTTTAAACAAAATGTTGATTTTCTATCACAAACAATAAATTCGTTGAGGATAGAAGCAAACTAATAACACTATCCAACAAAAATTACACTTTTTTGTGCAGATTTAATGCTGTTCTGAGAGAGTTCAGGTCCCAAAACAAAAAATGTGAGAGACAATTTTTTTATTCTTTAGTTTTTTTAAACAATTTTAACCTTTTTCCAAAGACGATGTCAGTTATTTTATGATAACTTGAGTAATACTCAACCAATTTAAACGAAATAAACATTAAAAGAGAATAAAATCACTTATATTACTTTTTAATTTTTTTGTTTTTAAACGTATAATATTTCGGACTAATTAATTTTATAATTGCAAAAAAATTAACTGTTTTCAAAAAATTTATCAAAATCACAAAATTAACATATATAAGAAAAAAAATTAGTACATAGTGTAATTAGCATAACCGCACACCGTTATAGCCTTTTCACACTTATAATCATCTAACATCTACCATCAATTTGCGAAGACGTTGAAATTTTCCCATAAAAATTATACAGGGCTATATGGTCAACATATTTCAACATCTTTACAAAATGTTCCTAAATCATTTTGTTCCACTCTCCATCTTTCGATAATATTGGTGTCACCACTAGAAAATGGTAATAAATTGTAGTGGCATCACTGAAAGTTGACGTTTAATAACATTAAAATGAAAATGTCAGAATGTTCTAATCAGCCATCTTTTATTGAATTTTTGTGAAAAAAAGCATCGTGTGTTTTATTAAGAGAATTATTTATATTTTATATTTGATTCTGTTTAGTATTTCTGTTTTTATTAAATTTATGTACATATACATAAGTATGTGTTTGCAAATACAGATTGGTTGGAGTACAAGAAAAATATGAGCGATACATGTACATAAGTACCTTTTATTTTAAAATTAATTTTTGTGGTATACATATGTACATATATTAGTAAATGCATACTATTTTTTATATTATAGTAAAAAAGAAAACCAGTCTTCGCATCACTTGGACGGAACAAATGGAGAGCTTGCCGTTGGATCTCTAGGAGGAGAAAATTGAGGAGCTCAGAGGCTCGCGGAAAAACTCCCATGTATACCAGGAGATGGCATTAGCCTTTAAAGATGATGAATTCCACTGCACATGGACTGATATCCGCACAAAAACTGATAATCTTACCCGCAAGTATAAGTAAGTACTTACATTTATCAGAGCTTTGTGTTATGCCATACAGTAATGCAATGATTTTATGTTATCACACATTGGATAAAACAACATTGGTACAACTGGTGGTACACCGTCAACTTAGACGCAATATGCCAAAGTGCATAACATTCTAGGCGCATTCAAGCTCTATAATATAGATTTGTATATGCATGAAAGTACTGGTGAGTAAACATTTTTTATGTTTTTATTATCATTCTGTATTTTTATATATAATTTTTTCTTTATTTACAGATATTACAAGTTTAATCAATGACGATATAGAAATAGATTTGAACGCATCTGTAGGTACTACTGTCCCACTGAATTTGAAGACGCCAATCAACAACCACTGCTTCAAAAAAGGAAAGTGGATGTTAACACGGAGCTGGTAAAGTTAGCCAGAGAACGCATTGAAATGCTAAAGCAGCACTCACAAGAAAGAAAAGAGCAAATTGGTGAAATGGTAAAAAGGCTGGATACCATTTCAAAACAAAATGCAGATTTCCAATTCCAGTTTCTAGCAATTTTAAGGGAAAGAAATTAAAAATGTTTTTCTTTTTTATACACAAAACCATAGTCTGATTTTGAAATTTTTTAAATGTGTACAAAGGGGCTGTGCACATATTACGTAACGCTCGTTGGGAGGGGGTGGGGGGGGGGGGTGTTAAAGATTTGTTACGTATTGGAAATTTTGCACTGAAAAATTAGTAAAAAGCGTTACGAAGGGGGGGGGGGGGGGTATAAAATCTCTGAAAACAGCGTTACGTAATATGTGCACAGCCCTAAAGTACATTTAATATTATAACCATAATTGATTTATAATAATTAATATATGTATGTATGTATAACCAAATTATCAATTACATAGAACATCTTTATAATCGAATTGTGATAACTATACACACATACATACATATTCTGATTCATAATTTATTAAGGTTAAAAAAAATAAAACAAAGGAATACCTGTAATTACGGTGAAATAATGAAAAATAGTTACTAGTAATAAGAAACTAATCCAAATATTACTTTTCTACTAGATTTCTACTGTTATTTTATGACAAACCATAAACATACCTCAAAATGTCTTATTATTACTTTTTTGCTTGAAGCACAACAACATTTTTTTTAACTATTGTAAAATAATAAGACATCATGACAATATGACTGATATGCCAACAGTGTGAACACCCCAAATATATTTTTTTAAAATACATGAAAAAAGATTACAATAAATTATTTTTGTATATATGAAAAGTGACCCTACAAGAAGACTACCAGCTATATAACTAGTTATTTAACTGGTAGTGCTGACGGATATGTCGGTTATAGTTTCCACTATTTTATTAAGAGCAATATGCAAAAACTAACCGAAGCTCTTGTATACGTGTGATTTGGCATCTTTCTCTAACTGATTAATTTCCCCGACTAAATAACATATATCTGTACTGCTTACTCTGCTGCTTTTTATTAGTCAATGATAAATTAAATATTGGTTAGCACTAACTAGTCAAACCTAACCAAAATATTGGTTAGCACTAACTAGTCACAGCTAACCAAAATATTGGTTAGCACTAACTAGTCCCACCTAACGAAAATATCCGTCAATACAAAATGTTTTTTCTTTTATATTTCATATAAAATGTACATATTTATTTGATATTGTATATTGTTTACATATTTATCGTATATGCCAAAGTCATCTAAAAGTGGTGGCAGAACTGAAGCTCCATAGAGTAAATAATGTGAAAGAAAGCCTGAAAGACATTGGTAAGTGAGACTTTTTATTACAATAATTTAATAATACAAAAATTGTATTTCTTATCTTTTTGTCTTTTGGTAATCGTGTCCATATTGCTGCCTATATCGTGGTTGGTTTTATTCTCCGCATATGTGGTTGAATCTTCTAAGCGTTCTTTGGCCAAATATACATATAACAAAAAGAATCTTGGCATTGCCTTTAACGAATTTCCAGAAATCACTTTTTGGAGTTTTAGGCAACATTACACAATTTATAAAACAATTTTAATATATTCTCACTGTTTTAATTCCTTTTGTGGCATTTTTTTTATATATAATGTACATATATGTTCCACTCTAACACACATGTTAGAGTGGGACAACTAATGCAATATTTGCCTGCAATTGCCACTAGCAACACTTTTTTCCCAATACGTTTTCTTTCAAAATACCCCCAAAATTTCCCAAATCCATTTTGTTTACAAATTACATTTATTTTACAATAAATAGGTAAATTATTAAAATGTATGAACGCATAATTAATAAATTTTGATTGAACTTTTATTCAAATGAAAATTAAATAAATATGTACATAAATTGCTAAACCAAAATAAACAGTACACATTATAAAAACAATCCTTAAAATTTTATTTCAAAAACGAAACAGTGGCAGTACCAATAGCAAAAATTCAATATAAAATTGTTGCAAGTGTGTTAGTAAGAAAATGTTGCTTGTGTTGGTTTCGGTTATCCATTTCTTGTAGGGAATTTTATCAAGCTCAAGTTCAGTTTTATTGAATTAATGAAAATTCAATTCTCATATTCTATTTCACTTGAAAACTCGTTAAATAGTTGATATTCTTCTCAATTAGTATCCACTTTACGAAAATTGTAATGATGGACAATTGAACGCTGATGAGAGGTGTAGCGGCCTTGAAATCAGTACTGATACGTTCTGCTAAAAACTGATTGGATATAAATAATAATATTTTCCAACATAAAAAAAAAAAACTCTTAGTAATTTTGAATTTTCATTAATTCAATAAAACTGAACTTGAGCCTGATAAAATTACTTTTCATATACATATATGTACATCAATATAAATTCAAATAATAATTACGTTTATTCGTAATAATAAAAATATAGATTATTTTTGGTAAAACTAAGCTCAAAAAATTTATTTTTAAAAGCCAGGTGATGCAATTTTTAAATTCGATTTTCCATCCTGAGTATCCGCACTGATTGTCGAATGTGATCGGCGCGCCGCGGCGCACGAATGAACGATAAAAATCAGCGCATATTTTACAAATTGATTGCTCAACATTGTGAAATAGCGTGCTCACATTATCGGCGCATTAAGGTTGATTTTGATTGTCCATACTCAGCACAATTTCGGAGCAGATTGACGCATTTTGAAAAATTGTTTGCATTCACTCTATCGGCACATGAATCGCGATGAAAATTAGTACATTTAGTTTAGTTTTGTTTGAAACTTACCAAAATTATTAAAAAGTTCTAATAAGTGCAAGAGATATAAAATTTCTATGCAAAATATAGGTATTTAGCAAAATAATAAAGTGTTTAAAAATATAAAAAAAAAAAAGAAAAAATGCAAACTATACCTATGTATTCTTTATAATAACCGAAAAAGTTGATATTTATATTTGCATAGAGGAACAACCGAACTCAATCCATAGAGTCGATATGAGGGGCGTGAATCTTTTAAATGTTCTCTTTTGGCGATACCATATTCAACCATCATTCTTACTTATATATAATAAGTTGTTCGTTAGGTTGCCTTCTAACTTTCCCAGCCAACACCGACATTTTAAGTCCGGGATTTTCGGGATTAGTCAACCCCGAAATTGTTTACTAATTTTTTTTTCTTTTATATATTTTTATTCATATCTACTTATATATTATTAAAACAAAGTTATCATAACTTTCCCCCATAAGCACATAAGCAAGTTCATTGTCGATGACATTGCTCTTGCGAGAGTCAAATGAAAATATAATAGCCTTTAATTAATCCATCAACAAAATACACAGTTTTGCTGTTTATTGCTATGCATACATAGCATTAATGTTTCTCAACTGGATGTTTTCATTCATAATATTTTTGGACACTTACATACGTATCCAATTTCTAGACCGAATATACAGGTATGTGATGAAAATCGATTTCGATCCAAAAACGGTGTAAAATCGAAACGAGTTGTGATGGCATCACATATTTCTGTTTTGTTTTGTTCTTCTTCTCGTTTGTTTGTCAAATCGAACTCGATTTCATTTTCCATTTTGTTCTATGAAAATATGAAGAAAAAAAGAGTGTGATGGAAATCGAAAATTTTCTGTTTTAACCGTTCTAAAATCGAGCTCACTTCTGTACACGATTTAATAAAAGAATACATAAAATATATATTGTTAAAATATTTAATCGAAAATATAAGTGTTTATGTATGTACATAGTATGTACTTGTATGTGGTTTCAAATTAAAAATATTAAAACGGAATTTTTAGGGGAAAACAAGAAGAATACATGGTGATCTTCTTGTGGCTGCTAACTCAATTACTAATGGAATAAGTTTGGATTCTACATTTGTTTAATTTTTTTTAATATCCAAGCAAAGCCATCTTTATTTAAACGAAAATATTCCTTAAAACTAAAAATATTTGTAAAAGAACAGGTCAAATTATTCATTCTATGCTATGCTCTTAACTATTTTCGGGTATTGTTTAAGAAGTTGTGAACACACTTAATAATTGTTAATGATAATATAAACGTTTGTGAACTCCCTTAATGATGTTTAATAAAAGGATATCATGGTACACAATGAATTAACTGCAAACATTGCTACTTCAATTTGATTGGTCAATTTAACGTAAATTTTAGTTTTAAGTATTTTGTTGACTCAACAATTAATTGTTAATATTTTTAGTATAAATACCACAATAAAATTATATTTCTTTGTCAATAGTAAAATCTCGCTTTTTATTCATTGATCACATTACGTTCAAGTTACAAGTGCTTGAAAGTAAACCACACAAACAAAATTAGTACAGTTCAAATTCAAGTGTTTGAGCTGAGTCATACTAATAAAAAAATTTACACGTTAAATTCGAAACATTTTGGTGACCCCGACCACCATTGATTTTAAAGCTTTCCCCCAACTGCGGTAAGGGGTTTTAAAGTTAAATTGGTTACTTACAACAGCACGCAGCCTACCCATTAGCACTGGTGTTCAAGTGGAAGATTTGCAACATAAAATCTGCCCAGCGAATCCTTGTCTTCAGCAGAGGCTATAAAAAACATCATACCAGTGGTGCAACATATATCAGCTACTCCAGCAAATTAGAGCACTGACAGCAAGCATCGGTTTATTGGTGACCAACTTCATCAGTTCCACTAACACGAAGTTTCAGTGGACATATACTACCAGCACTACACCATTAGTGCAACAAACATCAGCAGCTCCAGCAAATTGATTAGAGCACTGACAACAGGCATCGGCCCATTGGTGACCAAACTCATCTGCAGTTTTTCTAGCGCTTAACTTCACCTCATATAGAACAGGCAGTTCCATATCGTACACAGTGGCGGCGGCAGATTTATTGGATACCCTCTTGAATACAGGCGAAATAATTCAAGCAATAGTGCGAAACTTTAAAAAGGATTCTGCGGACAGAAAAACCACCGCAGAATACTTTGAGGAGCGTAACCGTCGACTATTGCAAGCCTGGGAGAAATTTGAGGCCACGGATACAGAATTGCGTATGCTTGACGCAGAGCACGAATATTTTACTAAGGACTATTACTCAAAAATTAGTGAGCTAACTAATTTGTATCAAAATCTGTTTACAACAGAGGCTAATCGTCTTAGAACATTATCCCTACAAAAGCTACCATCAAATAAAACTACCGGTGCATCAGTGCCATTTCAGGACTCTAATGAAAACCAAGGCTTGATTCGGAAGGCAAAAGCTAGAATGACAGCCTTAAGTAGGCTTTTAAATGTATTAAGCATTAGCGACGAAATACAACCACGTCCATTTTATGACATCAAACTGTCAACTATCAACAATCTTTGGGATCAGATTCAAGACTTATACGACAGTATATGCGAGCGCTTTGATGATCCATTGAATTCTGGCTTTGAGGTTACAACATTTTATGAATTGAATGACGAAGTTCAAGAACAGTTGGTCAGACTGTCCATATTGGCTAACAAGGCACAAAACGTCGGTGAAAATCAGCCAACTCAATCAAATCAGTCATCTTCATCGTTACATCTGCCAAAAGTTACAATACCGAAATTTGATGGCGACTATTCACAATGGCGGCAGTTCTATGATTTATTCTCTGAAATGGTGGATAATCAGCCGATTCCCGCTATTCAAAAATTTTGGTATTTAAAGAGTAATTTGACGGGAGAAGCTGAACATCTGATAAGTCAATTTTCTCTATCAGAGACAAACTATAGCACTGCCTGAGGACCTTACAAGATCGCTACAATAACAAGAGAATTTTAGTAGCGAATCTAGTAGAAAAAATACTCAATCAACAGTCCGTGACGTCATCCGCACAATCCATCAAAGCTATGCATGACACCACCAAAGAATGCTTACTGGCATTAAATAACTTGGGAATTGAAACAGATTCTTGGGATGCAACTATTATTCAGTTATTGATGAAAAAACTTGACAAAAGCACACACATCAGGTACATGCAATCACTAACTAATCCAAGGGATGTGTCAAGTATAGCTGACTTCTTATCGTTCCTTGAGCTTCAATTTCAATCTATGGAAGCAATTGTTCCTAGGGAAAAATCGACGTACAAAGCGGTGTCAACAATAGTAACATCTAACGCACACAACATTAGCATATGCAAATTATGTAATAACAGTAGTCATAAACTGTATCACTGCAACAAATTCCGGCAATTAAAATGAAGTCCAGAGATCTCAGTTTTTCAGCAAATGTGGAAGCATACATATTACCAAGTATAATTCCCTCACAACCAAGTCAACACATTAACATTTCTTCTTGGAATATTGCCAACAACATTCACCTAGCAGATCCTCATTTTGATCAGCAGGATAAAATAGACTTGCTACTGGGAGCAGAATTTTATTACATATTAACAAAAAGTGGGACGATACACCTTGCTGATAATCTACCAACTCTACAAAATACAGCACAAGGCTGGATTGTAGGAGGTGCGATAGGAAGAAATCCAATTCGTAACCCACTATGTTCACCCACATGTGCAATATTTGGAGACACCACTTCATTGGAAGAAGCGATAAAGCATCTTTGGAAACTTGACGAAATTGAGGTTAGCGAAAAGGCACTTTCGCAAAATGTGAATCACATTTCACTCATCATGTGCACACCAATCTAGATGGCCGCTTCACTGTCAGTCTTCCGTTTCGAGAAAACCCAACAGCATTACGAAAACCCCATAAGATGGCCTACAACAGGTTTCTCGGCTAAGAGCGTCGACTTCTAAAAAATGAAGACATTCGGACGCAATATATAAAGTTCATGCAAGAATATGAGCATCTAGGACACATGCAAAGGGTCAAAATTAATACAATGTTAGATCCTAAATATTTCATTCCGCACCATTGTGTGATGAAACCCGATAGCACTACAACGAAATTAAGAGTAGTCTTTGACGCATAGCGAAAACATCAACAGGCCTCTCGTTGAACGATCTAATGTATACGGGGCCAACGGTGCAGAGTGAATTGTTCTCGATCCTACTATGTTTTCGAGTACCGAAGTTTGTATTCACCAACGACATTGAAAAAATGTACCGACAAATACTACTTGATCCCGATAATCATCAATATCAACTGATAATATGGAGAGAAAACCCCGGCTTGCCAATTAGCTACTACAAACTTAACACGGTAACTTACGGAACTCGTGCAGCACCTTATCTCGCCACAAGATGTTTAAGGAAAATTGCTGATGAAAATATTATCAATTATCCGTATGGTGCGAACATGCTTAAGAGTAATTTTTACGTTGATGACGCCCTTGGAGGCTCCGATAGTCTCAACATCGCACTTGAGACTCAACACGAACTTATAACGATTCTGAAAAAGCATGGGTTCAATCTACAAAAATGGTGTGCAAATCACCCACAGTAATTGATGCATATTCCACCCGGCGATCAAGAGGAAGATCTAGACTTCAACAGTAACAACGCTTGTTGCTATGGCTGCCAAAAACAGATCAATTTTGCGTCAAGGTAAAAATAAATAACCTACAGATTGTCTCCAAATGTACGGCAACTTCAGATTTGGCCAAATTATGTGATCCTCTTGGACTACTAGCACCCATAGTGGTCAAAGCAAAGATATTCATTCAGCAGCTATGGCAGTTAAATTTAGACTGGAATGAGCCATTGCCTAAGGACCTTGAAGAAATTAGGACTAAATTCAGCAATGATTTAGACAGTTTGAATCATTTCAAGGTGCCTCGACACATGTTTAAGGGACAACTTCCACCCAAAACAGAGCTGCACATATTTTCAGATGCCTCTGAAAAGCCGTTTGGCGCGGTTGCCTATCTTTGAGCGACTCTTAAGGATGGTGCAATCATGGTACAATTACTTTGCGCAAAGACAAGGGTCGCACCACTAAAACACCAAACGCTACCTCGGCTAGAGTTATGTGCTGCAGTTATGGCTGCTCAACTGGTGCACAGAGTAAAAACGGATCTCCAAATAAAAAATCAGCCTGTATTTTTATGGACTGATTCCGAAATAGTACTATCCTGGATAAACGCTCAATCTACCTTGTATCATACATTTGTGGCTAATCGAGTCTCCAAGATCCAATCGTTGACATTACCCGATCAGTGGCGCCATTTCAGATCAAAGGACAACCCAGCTGATATATTGTCCAGGGGCGTACCAGTACACAGCCTTTCTGGATGCAATTTATGGTTTTATAGACCACTTTTTCTGCACGGACGAGAAGAAATGTGGCCACGCAAGTTCTCACAACAACTCCAAATTCCCAACGACGCTGAGAAAAGGAAGACAACTATAATTTCAGCAGTCAACGTTGTCAACGATGACTTGATATACAGAATTCCACATAAAAATTCCTTCAGAAATTTGCAGCTGGTAGTTGGATACACTCTAAGATTCATCAGAAATATCAGGAAGAAAAATGAAGACCGATCACCTAATTAGTCATTAACTCCGACTATATAGATGATGCACTGTTCCTGATCATAAGGTCCATTCAGAGGTCCGACTTTTCTCCAGAAGTCAAACAACTGCGAGAAAACAAAAAAATCGACAACAAAAGTTCCATTGTAAGTCTGTCCCCATTCCTAGACGAATCAGGCATTCTACGAGTAGGAGGACGACTAGAGGCTTCATTATTATCATACGACGCGAAGCATCCAATGCTGGTTCCATATAACGACCCCCTAATAAAACTTTTATATACAATGATTCACGAAGACAACAAACATTGTGGACCACAAGCTCTTTTGTACATAATACGACAGCGATTCTGGCCAATAAAGGGCAAAATTATGGCACGTTCTACGGTTCAAAAATGCATTATATGTACCAGAGCTCGTCCACTACTGTGTCAACAAATTATGGGAAATCTTCCGCAAACTAGAGTTACCACAGCACGACCTTTTATCAATGCTGGGGTAGATTATTGTGGACCCTATCTGATTCACTACAGGGTCAGAGGCAAACGGCCAACAAAGGCGTATATAGCCGTTTTCTGCTGTTTTGCCACCAAGGCAGTTTTAAAGCGTTTTATTGGTCGTCGTGAACGGTGTCAGAATATTTACTCTGACAACGCCACCAATTTTGTTGGGGCAAAGCATCAAGCCCAGGCTCAGGAATCAATTATCTCCGCGTTCATCTCAAAAGGAATACATTTTCACTTTATTCCTCCAAGAGCACCACATTTTGGAGGTCTGTGGGAAGCAGCTGTAAAGTCTGCAAAACATCTTCTTCTGCGGAGTGTTGCGAATGCATCACTAACATACGAAGAATTGGAGACAGTCGTGGTCGACATTGAGGCTATACTAAATTCGCGTCCACTAACACCAATAACAACTGATCCAGAAAATCTTGAAGCCTTAACTCCCGGTCACTTTCTGATTGGCGAAGCACTTACAGCGCAAGTAAATAGTAGAGCACAGCCAACAAACGTGTCAGGATTATCTCATTGGAAGCATGTGACCCACATAAAGCATGAATTTCGGAAAAGATGGTCAACAGATTACTTAAACGAACTTCAGCAAAGATGTAAATAGCGAAAGCAATCTGTTAACCTCAAAAGTAGAGACATGGTAGTAATTAAAGAAGATAATATACCTATTATGAAATGGCCTTTAGGTAGAATTGTTCAAGTATTCCCAGGTGATGACTGCATAGCAAGAGTCGCTGACGTAAGAACTGCATCAGGAATATGCAAACATAATAATCCAGAAGCACTTACTGAAGACAGCAATACGAATATCAATAACTATACGCCCAATTCTCCCTCTCTTCATTATGCTCCAGCCTCTGTCTCTCTAAATCAAGCTCCAATCCCGACAGAAGAACCTAAGCCGAAAAGACGTGTTACGGAGAATTTGGTGATATCTATGCCACGTCATCTTCAGGCGGTTATTGAAGCCTAAGGTGGTCCTACAAAATATTAAATATACTTTTTCTTTTATTTATTTAAAAGAAATTATATATTTTATTGGATTTTTAAGACTGTATGTAGACTTTTTTCTCATGATTTTTTATTGTTTTTGTTATTTCTGTTCTTGTTATGTTTTTGAATTAGCTTTTTGTTATGTAAATAAACATTGTTTTTGGTACTGTAAATATTAGTGCAAACGCTTTATTAATTTGCCTTACGAATATATTAAAAACACAAAATAAAGGGGTGTATATAGAGTTTTTTCCTAAAGCGTATATTCATTTTATTTCGGGATCTTGGATTGGAATTTTTTAAATCCCGAATTCCGGGATTCACAAATCCAGTCCCGATTGGCATCCCTAGTACATACATACTTACATAAGCATATTCATTTATGGACTCTGATTTTTAACGGGCTAACTACGCACCTTTTCTCTAATCTACAGAAACATAAATTCAAATAATTTTTATTATTTTTACATACGAATTTATGTAAATAAAATTTATGAAAAAGACCGTAATGGAAATGATTTTCAAAATTTGAAACGAAGATCGGTCGAGAGTTTAAACGGTTAAAAACATTAGCGAGAAGGTAAATAGGTGGCCCGTTAAAAACCGTGTGTCCATAAATTAATATGCTTCCATATTTGAAAATGCACAATATTGTTTGTATCTTCCAAATGATATTTTAGCGATATCTTTTTATTGTCATATAAGTGGTTATACGGCGATATTGCCAGTTTATCATCTGGAAGAATCACATATCGTATTGCTTAGGAGTATTGCTTTCGAGACACATTTCTCCCCGAAGGAAGTATAAGGTTTTCCAATATGAGAAACACACTTGTTGTTAAGGAAATTCAAAAGTTTTTTATTTAATGTAAAGAACAATCGGTACAATTAAGTTCTAAATAAAACTTCATTCAACTCTTGCAGTGTACTGCCGCGTTTTTATAATCGTCGCAACTGAATATTTATTTAAAATTTATCAAAAATTTTAAGTCACAAAAAAGAAATACAAAAACAAAACATTTATTAAACAGTTATTATACTGTTTTTTTTATTTTTTGCTTGTGTGTAAATACATAAATATTTGCATACACAAAATCATATAAGTGAATTTAAAAAAAAAGAGAACTCTAAATGAGTTTATCTTCTGGCAACAACAACAATAAAACTACAAGCAGTAGGAATGTTTATTTAACTTTGGTTGCTGATTTAATTAAATACAAACCTGAATTCTACACAAAACACAATTACTCGTCCGCAATCTTGCTCTCGCTACATGTTAAATAGTGATAAAGAAGCAACAACAATTGCACCTATAAGAAAACCTGTCAGATTGGCTGTACAAACAAGCAAACAAACAATAAGTAACAAGGTGACCAACGGCCACAAAATTGTAGATGCGGTGAGTACAATAAGTGATAATAAAATTCAAGCAGGTATGGACAGAAACATAACCGTGTTAAAAAGGGGAAGAAGTCCAAAATCAGCTCAAATAGCTTCAACATCGAAAGTTCCCAGAGAAAGAAAAATCAATATAAAATTTTCGAAAATCCTTTCGAGATTTTATCTGCACAAGGCGACGAAGACACAACTACAACAAGGTCGAGTAAGCCGCCACCCATATATTTAAGAGAACAGAATTCCAGTTTGCTGGTTAAAAGCGTTATCTCATTAATTGAAGGAAATGAGTTTTATGTAACTCCAATTAAGCGCGGAAAAATCAACAAGACAAAAATTCAGGCAGCTCATGAAAATAATCACCGAAAAATTGTTTCAGATTTAGAATCTAAAAATAAAAACTTTTATACCAACCAAAGAGTGCTAAAGGACTAGCTGTAGCTATAAAAGGCATAGATTCAAGCGTGGATCCAGAAGAGGTAAAGTCTGGCCTTGAAAATAGTGGCTTCAAAGTAAAAATAGAGAAAAAATCCCCCAACCTATATTTAGAGTCGAGCTACAGCCAGGTGACTTGAAAATAAAAAAAATTAACCGCACCCAATTTATGAATTAAAGTACTTGTTGCACCGAAGAGTTACCTTTGAGCTGCCACATAAAAAAACTGGACCTATCCAATGCATGAACTGCCAAGAATTTGGCCATACCAAAACTTATTGCAAGTTGCCTACCGTTTGCGTTTATGTGATGAGTTGCACACTACCACTAACTGTGACAAATTAAAAAGTGATGACATATGAATAAATGAGTCAGTAGTATTTAGACTTCCGAGCATACAACACGTCTTTTATTACACACTCAGAGATATTACATGGTGTCAGATGTGGCGTCTGTGACTTTTAATCGAAGAATTCTATCTAATTCACTTTTTACACGAGCTTGCAACGCATATGGAATTTTTCTTGTAGGCATTATTCGAAATTTAGGGTTATCAATGAAATCAATATCATATTCATAGTTTCTGCAACATCCAAGGGTTTCACTTTGTTCTTCTACTTTATGTATGCGCGTTATTAAGCCTAATTTTTCACAGCTATTTTGTCCCAATATAGGCTCTAGATTTTCTGGAACGATTTTAAAAGACAGTTTGATTTTTTTATTTTTATTTTCACCAAGTAAAATTGCTTCGCCAACTACATTTATAGATTGTTCATTGTAAGCTATTCATTTCTTAGTTGCTGAATCTTGAATGACAGCTTCTAAGCGCTTAGCCTCTTTTATAGGTAGTATATTACATCAACCGTAGCATACCATTTGTCATTTTTGTTTTTATTTTTATTGATGCAATTCACTTTTATTGATCCAATGTATTGAAATTCGCGTTCATCATCGCTCATTTCTACTACGTGCACCTTTCTTTTCATGATTTATGTTTTTCTCATATTCTGTCTTCTTTTTGGTTTTACATACTACAGCGAAATGCCCTTTTCCTATCGTTGGAAACCATACTGCTAACTATAGGGGCTGCCTTCTTTATTCTTTTTTTAAGAGTTCGTCGAACAGAAAAAGTATCTCTACTCCCGCTCAGCTTAGCACACCTCTATACTACCCACAGTTACCTCTATTGCTCAACAGCAACTTGTTAAATGATGTTTGTGAAGATTATCTTCAAGCAACGAACATCTGCATAGCAAATTATTATCAAAAGCTTGTGATATCATCCGTTAAATCTCCTCCCAGGATTTCAACTTCAGAGAGTCAATATACCAATTTTTATAAATAACTGGGCCCCCGTTTTCTAGCAGCTGGCGACTACAATGCTAAACACACATTCTGGGGTTCTCTTTTAATCACTCCTAAGGGTCGTGTTTTGTTTGAAACAATATCTAAAATGGGTTTGAATGTAGTTTCAAGTGGTCAGCCAACAGATCGACAAAAAATTCCTGATGTTAGCGACTTTCAAATTGTGAAAGGTGTGCCCAGCGAAATGTGTGCAGTTGAATCATCTTTGGATTTATCTTCAGACCACTCGCCTTCAATTGTCACTATATACTCGCATACAACTTCATCACCTACATGTGACTTACCAATGACATCTGCATGTATTAACTGGTTGAAATACAAAAATACCTGAATGCTCATTGCTCGGATAATATGCCGTTGAGAACACCTTCTGACATAGATGACTGTATCAAGTTGTTTCAAGCACACGTTCAACAAGCTGCTCTTAATGCTAACTAAAATAAAGTAAATCAACCAGTGAGATTAAACAATATTTTTCTATTGATATAGAAAGGCTTTTATCTGAAATAAAAGAGAGCTCGACGAGAATGGCAACATTACAGATCACCTCAGCTAAAATGAAGACTGAAAGAGCTCAATAAGCTTTTACAAACACAAAAAAAACAGCTTCGCTGAAAAAATTTCTGTAAGAACTCGATGCAACACCATCAACAGATTATTCGCTATGGCGTGCAGCCAGAGGTCTTAAAAGGCCGGTGATATGCAAACCTCCATTACGAGCCTCTAATGGTGACTGGGCAAGAACTGATGCTGAAAAAGGTGCTCTTTTTGTTAAGCACTTAGAAAAAGTATTTACCCCGAATATTTCTGCAGATATTGTTGTACTGCCAGCAGTCCTCTCTTTACAAGAAATTCCGCTAAGATTTAATATTGTGAAGATTGAAAAGGCTATTACTAGTCTAAACCCAAAAATAGCCCAAGGTATTGATAAAATAAGCAACAAAATGCTTCAAGAATTGCCTTTCATTGCAAAACGAGTAATACTATTCATCTTTAATAGTATTTTACGACTGCAATACTATCCGGCAGAATGGAAGGTTTCGATGATTACTATGATACCAAAGCCCGGTAAGGTTGAATACTATCGGCCAATTAGTTTATTGTCCAATATGTCGAAACTTTTTGAAAAACTGTACATGAGTAAGCTGACTCCTATAGTAACTAGCAGTGCATGTTTTCCAGATCATCAATTCGGTTTTCGCAGTCAGCATAACACTATTGAACTAACTCACAGACTTGTGAATGTTATAAGAGAATCTTTTGAAAAAAAGAAATATTGTTCAGCGCTTTTTATTGATGACGCACAGGCCTTTGATAAAGTATAGCACGAAGGTCTTGTCCACAAATTAACACAAAATCTACCCGCAAACATCGTCAGGCTCCTAAAAAGCTATCTAGAGGAACGAAAATTTGTAGTTAAGGAAGACAATTTTACAAGCCCCCGCAGTCGATTGAAGGACTCCGCCTCAAGGCAGTATCTTCGGTCCTTTACTTTATTTAATATATGCCTCTGACTTACCGTTAAGCAGTATCATTCACACGTCAACATTTGCTGATGATACGGCTTCTATAAGCGTTCATGAAAATCCTGTAGCAGCTTCCCGGAATCTACAAGGGCACACCTCAAAATTGGAAACATGGCTAAAACAATGGCGGATAAAAGTAAATGAGCAGAAATTTGTACACGTTACTTTTACTTTACGCAGGGAAACATGCTCGCCTATACAAATCAACACCGAGAATATACCACAACACACTGTAGTAAAATATCTAGGCGTTCATCTTGATCGTCGTTTAACATGGAAATCGCATATAGACGCAAAGTTGACACAAATGAAATTAAAAGCAGCCCAAATGAATTGGCTTATTGGAAGAAATTCTATATTAAGTCTTGACTGTAAACTTTTGTTATACAACGCGATCCTAAAACCAATATGGGCCTATGGAATCCAGTTATGGAGCACTGCCTCAGCATCAAGTGTAGAAAAAATTCAAAGGCGACAAAACCAAATTCTACGTACAATTACTGCAGCCCCCTGGTATATCCGAAATCAGCGAATTCACAAAGATCTTGATGTTCCGTTGGTGAAGACAGTATTTTCAAAACACGCAAAAGTATATATTGAAAAACTAGAATTGCACCCAAATCCACTTGCGCGCAACATTCTAAATTATAGAGGCCACACCCGGTTGAGAAGGATGGATACTCTTTCGCTCAGCCGGACACGAGAGATGTAAAACAACAAAAATCAACAGTTGAAATTAAAAATTTTGTTTAGCATTGGCTAAACATATATCATTGTATTTTTAGATTTAAGATTTGAAAAACTTATTGATGTTTCAATATATAATTGAAGATTCAATAAATAGTAAAACTACCACAAAAAAAATATAAAATAAAAATATATGAAGATAACAGTGATTGTATTGGAATGGCATCAAATCTTGATACGAAGCATGTGAAGCACATAGATATGAAACACCATTTTATTCGAGATAATATTGCAAGAGGCATAATTAGTGTCGAACCAATATCTTCCGAAATGCAGTTAGCAGATATTTTTACAAAGTCAACAGATTCCTTTTGATCTATTAAACATCATGATCAACTTGGGCTAACAGATTGAGAGGGGGTTTTGAAATAAGTTTTTCAATCATATTAGCTTTTTGTTTTATACTTTTTATTTTATTGAAAATATTGTCATTCTGAAAAAATATTTGAAACGAATAAACGTATCTTGTTATATAATTATTTTTATATAAACTTTCGTGTCCTGATTTGTGCATATTACTAGAATAAATAAATTTGATTTTTTTTTATCATAAAAAAATTTGATTTGATTAAAAATATTCTACATCTTTATATATATAATTCTACTGTACGTTGTAACTGAACTCCTCCTAAACGGCTGGACCGATTTCCATAATTTTTTATGTATGCGTTTGGGTGGAGTACGATTATTTTGATAATGAAACTGAATAATTTGTAAGCGTTGTTCTTGCGCATATCTCTCCATGATGAAATTGTAAGCACTACTGAATACAATGAAAAACAATTGACAGATCATCACATATTACAAATTGCCGAAACGTCACTTCCAAGTCAAACCATCCCTATTGCAAAACCTTTTATCTTCCGCAATATGAAATCTTGTATTGCCGCAATAACATTTTTCACCCAGGCGATACGTTTGGCAATACATGAAGTGTATTGCGGTGTTTGCTGGGGATCTTCCAATTGTTTGCAGGGTTATTAAACTTGAAAAAATTACATATGTATGTAGTTCATACTATGTACATAAAGAGAAATTTATATTTTATGTTTATATAGCTCATTTTTTAATATATTATGTTAGCTTCTCTCAATTCTTCAACAATGGAAATTATTTCGTTTTTGTGATTATTATGACCAACACTTTCCGATGACATAAGTAAACGTAATCTGTCAACTAATTCATTTGGGTCATCCCAATATATATAGCTTGGCTTACGATTGTCTACAGATTTTAACGATAATCCACTACCTTTCTTTAATGCACTTGATTTGGCAGTAAATAAATGTTTTATTATATTAACATATTTAAATGCTCGTGTTCCTTTAATTTGACCATTAGATTGATATTGACGCTTGTGTGCATTTGTACTTCTTAAAAGCTCTTTGTAATTTTTCAAATCATTTCTAGTGTAATGTATAGGTTTTGAATGAAAAACTAATTCGAATAATCCTGGAGTCATTTTCCATGTTGTATTTCCTATTCGAATAGAATTATCTTCATTAAAATGTAGTTCATTATTTCCATATCGCCACTTTCCACTTTCATCTATGTTGAACCCATAAACTAGGTCTAGCTTTTTATTACTCAGGAGCAATTCTATATTTTCAACTAGTGAATACTGATTACTAGCATTTTCAATCACCTTTTGGTTGCTTTTGTCATTGTCATTACCAACACTATCACTTTTTACAACTAATTTATTACTTTTGCTGGTAGGACTGTAAATAGTTATATTACCATTATATCGCTCAGCATCATTAAAATTATCAGAACTGCCATCGGATTGTAGTGATGGTAGTTGTGAATTAGATATATCATCATATAATTTATAATCATCTGATTTGTAATCATGAGTTTTTTTAATTATTTTATTTACAGGATTTGTTGTAGGTGTAAATGTATCTTCCAATAAATCATCGGTTTGATAATCATCAATTTTTTTAATTATCTTATTCAGTGGTTTTGTTATGGGTTTAAATGTATCTTCCAATAAGTTAAATCTATCAGCTTCGTTTAATTTTATATTTTTCAGTTTTTCTTTTAATATCGTTCTTGTCTTAACAATATCTTTTAATAATTTGTTATTCTTCATATCGAACTGCTATGTATCTGATATCGAAATGTATATGTATATGGTTGTGAACTGCTTTATATCTGATATCGATCTGTATTCTATCTGCTTTATATCTGCTTTTATCTGTTTTATATCTGCTTTTATCTGCTTTTTTATCCACTTACAGTTGTATGAACTTATCAAAACCTTTTCTGTATCGTCCCTTATTTATCGCATCATCTTTACTGACAACAACGAAACCATATTTATCCTTCCAGCTTTCACTACATATATCAGTAAATTCTTTAAATGACATATCTCCAATACCATGATCATTATATATATGTCGTAAGTTCATTTCATCTTGTTTAAATATTATAATCATATTAGCGTTATCACGTATTAGATGTTTGGGAATTTTTGTATATGTTTGACATAAATAAAAGTAGTCAATATGTTTATGTCTACCCATGCAAAAGTAATCTCTAATATTATCTTACGTATTATCTCACATATAACGTCATCAAATATTATTATAGAATTAGAATTTGCTTCAGCTGGAGTAAGAACTTTTTCATTTTCCGAAAATGTAAAAAGATTAATTCCTTTTATTGGTTCGATCAATTTCTTAAGGTAACAGTATTTTGGTTGATATAAAGACTTTGAATATATATATATATGTTTCTGAAGGTAAGACCATTAGGACTTTCTATTAGACTAATCATTACGTTAGTTTTACCACAGTTTGAAGGTCCTACAATTAGTGCTCGTATTGAATTGGGTAGTAATGTGCTATGTTTAATTTTAGGTTTCTTTTCTTGTGATACGTCGACATTTCTTATAACAATTTGTTTGGCTTGCTTTACTAATCGCATAGTTATAACTAATATGTTTTACCTATAAATTCAATCTTATTTACGGAAATATCTTCATTTTGATTTTTACTCCGAAACACATTACGCAAACATATGTACATATATTAAGGAAGAACAAACATTAAAATGGTTATAAACTATAACAAAGGAGTTAAAGACAATCAGTGTAAGATTGGAAGCGGTTTACTAAACAACTTAATAAACAAATTACCTATTGAACTACATTTACCTGGTTATCAGTTTTGCGGACCTGGAACAAAACTTGAAAAACGTTTAGCAAGAGGAGATAAGGGGATAAATTTATTAGATGAAGCTTGTAGAGAGCACGACATTACCTATTCACAAACAAATAATATTAATAAAAGAAATAAAGCAGATCAAATATTAGCTGAAAAAGCCTGGCAACAAGTAAAATCAAGAGATAGTGGTTTCAAAGAACGATCACACGCTTGGTTCGTAACAAACGCAATGAAAGCAAAAGTTAAATTTGGTTTAGGTATGGAGAATACTAAAGCTCGTAAACATAGAAAATCGAAGAAGAGAAACTGTAAAAAAGATAAAAGCATGTAATAGAAAATTGTTTTCAACAACTGTTAAAAATATTCTAAAACTATTGAAAACCGAAAAACCAAACAATTTAAATGCCGCTGTTAAAACTGCACGAAAAGCTGTTACTTTAAACTTTAAAGGGAAGAAGAGAGCTAATATCGCTATACCGAGAGTTATACCAATGCCAAAAATTGGTGAATTTCTTCCAATTATTCCAATCCTAACAGCTTTGTCAGCACTTGGAGGTTTGGCTACAGGTGGATCAGCTATTATTAAGGCTGTTAATGATATAAAAAATGGAAAAGAGCAACTAACAGAGGCTACTAGACATAATAAACAAATGGAATCAATTGCCATGGGGAGAGGTTTATATCTTAAACCATATAGATCTGGATATGGACTATACTATAACCCAGCTCCAAAAAACTTCTAAAAGAACTACCCAATCGACCACTCACCGATCTAGATTTGATGAAATATGGTAAAAAACTAAGTAAATTTAGAGGAGTTTTTATGCGTGACCGTTTACCTAAGAAGTCATTACTTCAAGAATGTGGTATTGTTAATTTAGATAATTTTCACGGTCCTGGAACTCATTGGGTAGCTTATTATAAAAATCACAACTATAAAGAATATTTTGATAGCTTTGGAAACTTACAACCTCCAATTGAAATAGTTAATTATTTAAGGAGACCTATTGAATATAATTATGAGCGAAAACAAAACTTTAATACATTTAATTGTGGTCACCTTTGTCTAAAATTTTTATTCAATAAATATAAATTGAAATAAAAAAGAAAAAAAAAAAAAAAAAAATTGTTATACATTCATACACAAGGTAAACATAAATACACAAGGTAAATTTTATTAAAATTTGTATTTCTTACTATACTAGTTTGAATTAAGTTGTAAAATTTATAAAGATTAATATATATATTATTTGTATAATATTTTTTTTTTTTTTTTTTGTGATAATTTTATTATTTATTGAATCTTTAATTATTAAAATTGAATTATCAATAAGTTTTTCAAATCTTAAATCTAAAAAAATATTAAATATAAGTTTAGCCAATGCTAAACAAAATTTTTAATTTCAACGGTTAATTTATGTTGTTTTACATCTCTCGTGTACGGCTGAGAAAAAGAGTATCCCTTCTTTTCAGCCGGGTGTGGCCTCTATAATTTAAAATATTGCGCGCAAGTACATTTGGGTGCACCTCAAGTTTTTTTATATATTTTGTAGCGTTTATTGAAAATACTGTCTTCACCAACGGAACATCTAGGTCTTTATGAATCCGATGATTTCTGACATACCAGGGAGCTGCTGTAATTGTACGTAGAATTTTATTTTGTCGCCTTTGAATTTTTTCGACATTTGATGCTGAGGCAGTGCCCCATAACTGGATTCCATAGAACCATATTGGTTTCAGGATCGCGTTGTATAATAGTAGTTTACAGTCTAGGCTTAGTATAGAATTGCTTCCAATAAGCCAATTCATTTGGGCTGCTTTTAATTTCATTTGTGTTAACTTTGCGTCTATATGCGATTTCCATGTTAAACGACGATCAAGATGAACGCCTAGATATTTGACAACAGTGTGTTGCGGTATGGTCTCGGTGTTAATTTTTATAGGCGGGCATGTTTCCTTGCGCAACGTAAAAGTTACGTGCACACATTTCTGCTCGTTAACTTTAATACGCCATTGTTTGAGCCAATTTTGCAATTTGGATATATACCCTTGTAAATTGCGGGAAGCTTCTACAGGATTTTCGTGAACGCTTAGAAAAGCTGTATCATCGGCAAATGTTGATGTATGAATGTTATTGCTTAACGGTAAGTCAGAGGCATATATTAAATAAAGTAATGGACCGAAGATACTGCCTTGGGGAACTCCGGCTTCGATCGACTGCGGTGGGCTTAAGAAATTGCCTTCCCTAACTACAAATTTTCGTTCACTTAGGTAGCTTATTAAAAGCCTAACAATGTTTGCGGGTAGATTTTGCGTTAATTTATGTATAAGACCTTCGTGCCATACTTTATCGAAAGCTTGAGAAACATCTATAAAGAGCGCAGAGCAATATTTCTTCATTTCGACAGTGTCTCTGATAACATTCACAAGTCTGTGGGTTTGTTCAATTGTGCTATGTTGTCTGCGAAAACCGAATTGATGATCTGGAATGCATCCGCTTCTAGTCACTATAGGCATCAGCTTGCTCATATACAGCTTTTCAAATAGTTTTGAAATGTTGGGCAATAAACTAATAGGCCGATAGGATTCAACCATTGTATGATCCTTGCCGGGCTTTGGTATCATAATAATCATCGAAACCTTCCATTCTGCAGGATAGTATTGCAGCCGTAGAATACTATTAAAAAAGAATAGTATAATTCTTTTTGCAATATAAGGCAGTTGTTGAAGCATTTTGTTGCTTATTTTGTCGACACCTGGGGCTTTTTTGGTGTTAAGACTAGTAATAGTATTTTCAATCTCAGTCATGTTAAATCTTAACGGTATTTCTGGTAAAGAGATGACTGGTGGCAGTTCAACAATATCAGTAGAAATATTCGGTGTAAATACATTTTCTAAGTGCTTAACAAAAAGAGCACCTTTTTCAGCATCAGTTCTTGCCCAGTCACCATTCGAATCTCGTAACGGAGGTTTGCAAATCACTGGCCTTTTAAGTCCTCTAGCTGCACGCCATGGCGCGCCATAGCGAATAATCTGTTTGTGGTGTTGCATCGAGTTCTTGAAGAAATTTTTGCAGCGAAGCTGTTTTTTGTGTTTGTAAAACTTTTCTGAGCTGTTTGGTGCATTCCTTTAGCCTTAACTTTAGCTGGGGGGATCTGTAACGTTGCCATTCTCGTCGCGCTCTCCGTTTTTCAGTCAATAGTCTTTCTATATCTACAGAAGAAATGTTGTTGAATCTTACTTGTTGATTTGGTTGATTTGAAGAAGCATTAAGAGCAGCTTGATTAACATGTGCTTTAAACAACCTAATAGAATTTTCTATGTCAGTAGGTGTTCTCAACAGCATATTTTCCGTGCAATGAGCACTCAAATATTTTTTGTATTTCAGCCAGTTAGTACGTGCAGATGTCAGCGGTAAATCGCATGTTGATGTTGCAGTTGTATAATATTTAAAAAAAAATTTGCTTAAATCTAAAAAAATAAAAAAACATTAACAATCAATTTCCATTAACAAATTATCGTTAGCAGAATCATTTATAAATTGATCTATACAATCAAGTGACTTTTGATTGTCTACATGATCGATTTCCATTAGAAAATCATCATTGCTATCGTTTATAAATGATTCTTGATAATGCCCCCAAGCAAGGGTATTTACACTATTATTACACACATATCTTTTGTTGTCTAAATAACTTAAAGATACCTTATTTATTAAAGACGTATATAAAACATGTAGTTTTGACTTAAAAGTATACATACTTCTATAATAGACTTTCTTACTATACAAGCAATTTTTATAATGTAATAGACTTAAATTTCTAGATATATTACGTTTTATACCCTTTGCTTTTTTAACTTCATTCATATCTTCCATTTTGTATGAGTACATTTTCGCTCTCAACCCTACAAATTCCTTCATTACCCTACCATTATTTTCATCCTTCATCATACCTAATATTTTTTTATTTTTTTGTGGAATGCCAAATTTATTATTCGGTTCATAATCTGATGTATCAAACTTTGTATCAATATCGTTTATGATCTCTTTATAAAAATCATCAGTTTCAATTGTGTATATAAACGAATCGGTATCCATATAATTCAGCTCTGCTTTGATATTATATTTTGGTAGTATATAATCATAATGAAAGTTATACATCTTCCACTTTGAAAGTTCTAGGATTGTAAATCCTAAATAAATGGGTTTATTATAAAACGAATAACTTCTGTTTAGCTCCACAGCTATCATATTTTCCTCAAATATACTGAATGAATGAAATTCTGGTTTGGCAATAAGAACGCTCTCCCACTCATTAACAATTTTTACATTCTTACGCTTGTCCACGTTTTCCATTGTTTTACCGTATACGGCATTATTTAATAATTTGAAGAAATTTTTTTCAAACGTGTTTTGAGCATTAGTTCTATGTAAGTTGTTTAATGAAATATATGGTTTTAACCAAGCTGATTGCTTAAATTTCAAAATTCGATGAATTTTTTGTAACTTTAAACCATGTTTTAAACATTGCTGTAAATTTTTATAATATATTACATATCCATATTTATTATTTAAATCTACAATTAATTTCTTTTCGCTAGAATTTGGAGGATTTTTATTTTCACAACAAAATGGTAAATTGTTATGAATATCATGAATTTGTATTGGATACAACAAATCAACTTCTAATATATATCCAGTAGCTGAGTCTTCTGGTATACTATCCAAACAAAAGTTTTCTATGTCTGTTTCCCACTCAAAATTACCTTCTGGTAGAGCTTCAGACATTGCCCATCCATACAAATTATTTGCATCTAAATACATTAAATACTTAGATGGAAGATTCTCATTGTAATCATTCATATATTTGTTGTTTGCAATAGAATGTCGTTGAGAGCACTGTACTATTCCTCCTCTTATCCCCTTTTGTATAAAATGAATCATTTCTATATCTATCAACAACTCTAATTTAATATCTGTTATTTTTAACATTGCATCCCAGGAAAGTCCTGGTGCTGTATAGTAATGACAAGGGTCTAATTTATAAATATTTTTGCTAATAAATCTAAAGTTTTCAAAAACATCTGTTAACAACAAGACATCAGATTTCAAATATAGAATTAAATAATCTTCTAAAGTTGTACACTCAAACGTACTCCATACTTCTTTAGCATGGGCGTAATCTTCTTGAGAACAATCTTCATCTGTTAATTTATTATAAAAGCTCTCTATATTTGGTAAAGAAGTTTCTTTAAGTTTTTCTATTGAATTTAAATAACTGTATGGAAAGACACCTTTTCTAATAAGCAAATTAAATTTAGTTTCGTTTTCCCCAATTATTGATTTTACTACTCTTAAATCTTTCTTAGCTAAATTTTTAACCAAATCATTTAAGCTTGCTGGTAAAAATCTATAGGAATCTAAAAATCGAATTTCAATCTTACCACTATCATCATCAGTTATAGTTTTAGAGAGAGATATATAAAGCTCTTTATTGAGTGGAATAATATTTATAGGGCCATCATTTATATTATTTAGCTCCTTCACAAATAAATGGCAGTCATAACCAGAAAAATTGTGGAATATTACTGGAAAGAACTTTGGCACTTTGTAATTAAGATTACACGAACTATGTGCAGCGCCTCTATATTTTCCGCTCATATGACAATGATCCCTAACTTTTGAATCATCTAAAATAAGTTTAGAACAAATGTGACATACTTATATTGATCGAATGGTAATGTAAATTTTCTTCTTCTGTTAGGGGTAGCATGGGCTTTACTATAGATAAATGTTTATTGCTTAAATATTTTACGTCTCCAATTAAACTCTCTATAAACTGTCTAGGTGAATCTAAACCTTTAAAGTTACAAAACTTATTTAAATTGTCGTTAAAGCTACATTTAATGAAATATGATATAGCATAGGGGACATGTCTATCAACTAATGTTGTTGAAGAAATATCTCCACTCGGAATGCAAATTTGAATATTTTCAAATATGCATTCCGAATCTGCGTATACTACGAACGGTACATCTATACTATTACTATAATTATTAAATTCTATTGTAGACTTATCTGCTTGGGGTGCATACGAAATTTGTTTTTTACATTGTTTTCTGTGGATTTCCAATTGTTGATCATGATGAAAACTCTGCAAGCAGTCATTACATAGAACAATGCTTTCATGATGACCTGTCTGTTGAGCTCTAATGAATCTGTAAAAATACAAAATAGTATAATAAAGGAAACTAAAACTAAATTTTTAATTTTATTTGTAATCATAACACTTACCTTGATATATTTTTTATATAAACATAGTGGGAAACTATATTTCCCTCCACTTTTTTCTGCAAAAACAAGAGTTGGATATGTTTTAATTTTGATCCTCGTGTTTTATAATAGGGCCCCACAATCAAGTCTTTTTCAATGTCATATCCAAAGACATTTATACTAATATTTGGATTATTAATTTCAAACATTTTTATATCTCTTATTTTTAGTGGGAAGCATAACCCACTAAAATTTAAGCAATAGCCATTAAAGTTAATAAGTTCTTCATAGATGTTGACTCCGTAACTGCTTGTTCTTTGAGGATTTTTATGGGTTGATAAGGCTGATAGTATTGCCCATTTGAAGCAAAACTCATCATTGTTTTGCACATTTATACATGCTTTTTTTAACTTTATTTTATTTGGAAGAGGTATAAAACTGGAACCTTTTAGTGGTTGGTATTTATTGAGATTTATATGAAGTTTTAAAAGTTGAATTAGAGTCCAACCACTATCCCGTTCTTGAAAGTCTTCCATTTTTGTTATTATTCTTTGAATATTAGAAGCATATTCATCGCAATACTCTTCTAAATTGAAAATTTCCTTCATTTTCGTTTGAAAATTTTTCACTTCTATAGGGGTATTTTCTAATTCATTATTCACATTGGGACGAGCATATAATCCATACATCTCCATATTAAATTTAATAGCATCATTATCCTTTAAGAAGTTATCAACTTTTCTCTTTAACGGCTCCTCAGCTTCCTTCATAAACATCTCCGGTAGGAGACATTCTTCATTGTTATTTTCATATGCTAGAGTTATAAGCCTCTTTTTAAAAGCACTTTTAACTAGCTTTACAATACTTTTTTTTGAGCACGAAGCATGAGATCTTTCATGCTCTCTAAAATTTTCCTCACTTTGAAAATCCATTTTTCAATATTTTTTGGTACTAAACACATTTAAAAATTAATTTCAATAAACATTCAAATCAAGAAAAAGGTCACAAAATTTACATATACATATTAGATTAAAATTATTATTATAATTGCTTTTACTAACCTGTTATGAATTCGAATAATAAAACACAAAACTTAAAGTTTTTTTTTTAGAAATTTCACAGATATCTTTTTACGTTAAATAATTTCACAGAACTAGAACTTTGTTCGAAAAAATAGCAGGTTTTATACTTTTTTCTGTAGGCACTACTACATACGCATATACAGATAAGTATCCCAGATATAAAAATTTTTCATTACATTTTTTTCCGTTTATGAAAAAGGGATAAATAACGCATTTATGACCTCATAAATTACTACATTGTATGTGCTTCAAAATATATTTCGCTAATGCACCCACACACTCCAACATACAAACATAAGTAAAAGCAAGCATTCGCATGTATTTCTTTCTTAAGACTTTTTTCATATAATCAGATGTTTATCTTCCATTGTGAAATTCCATATCAAGATGTTACAAATAAATTTTGGTTCCATTTTTTTAAAAAATTTTTAGACAGCACTTGTCCTTAACAGAAGTCACTTACAGAAAACGGCGATAATGTAAACATATTGTCATTGCGTTAAGTTGTGGTTGATCTTTTGTTTTCGGCCACACATGACGATTTATTGGAGGCATTTAATAAGAACGGCTTCTCCTATTACAATTTACATTTGTCCTATGAATTTGGGTTTCGACAAAGAGGACCATTTTTGCGTGTCAGCGTAAATGATTTAATAAAACAAAAGCAAGTTTAATGTTTACGTTTAAGTTTATTCTTTGTGTACTTAATAAAACATAAGCAAGTTTAATGTTTACGTTTAAGTTTATTCTTTGTATTTTCTGTTACATACTAATACTTTCATAATTATAAGAAAAGTATGCATACGCATGTATTTCGATTGTGAAATTATATTTAATTTTTTCCAAAATGAAAGCAAGCATACGCAAGTCTTTATGACCTCATAAATTACTACATTTGTATATCCTTCAAAAATATATTTCGCTGATGCACCCACACTCTACGACATACATACATAAGTAAAAGTATGCATACGCATGTATTTCGATTGTGAAATTACATTTCATTTTATATATAAAATATATTTTTAACGAATAAGATGCATGCATATGCATGTTTAGACATAAATTAAATAAATAGTCGGGTTTCATATAGATACTTTACTATATAAATTTATTATATGAATGTATCAACTTTTTTTGATATTTAAGAATTTAGCTGTAGTTAAGTTCGAATATTGCAGAGCCATTTGGTGATTGACGTCCTTTGAAAATAATTGTCCAAAGTTTTTTATTCATATTAGATAAGTAAGGATCCTCTCTGTTTAAATATTTAACGATTCTTTGCGGCATATAAAACCACTTATTGTTCTCCAAATGTACTATAACTTGGGATCCATATTGTGTATCCTTCCATTCGAAATTTAAGATTTTGAATGGTTCATTTACGGGAATATCATCAATTTTCGTATATTCTGATTGTATTCCTTTAGCTAAGTTAATTATTTGTTGATAGATCTAAAAGCAAATATACATATAAAATTGTATAGATACAGATACATATATAAAATTATAGATATAGATATACATTTATAAAATTCTATTTTGTAAAACTGCGTACTTACCATTTTGTTGAACGTAATTTCAGGTAAATTTGAAGAACAATAACTAAAATTAATTTCTGAAGGTTCTTTTATATTCTAATACGTGTATTTTTCCATAAGGATAAAAAATTCGAATACGTGTATTTTTCCATAAGGATAAAAAATTCGAATACGTGTATTTTTCCATAAGGATAAAAAATTCGAATACGTGTATTTTTCCATAAGGATAAAAAATTCGAATACGTGTATTTTTCCATAAGGATAAAAAATTCGAATACGTGTATTTTTCCATAAGGATAAAAAAGTGCCAGAATGCCCAAAAATATACTACTTACTTTGTTCAATTCACTGCTGCGAAAGCATTTTTAATTTTATTAATACATTTGAGACAACTTAAATTGGAATTTATATATATTTTTGTTTGTTTTTGAAGAAGGTTATTACTTTGCGTGAAATACAATGGGTTTTTTTAATAAAAATTAATATATTTTTTTACATTTTATGTACTTTTTTTAAACTTTTGTATGATTTTTTTTGGAAAATGTATGGGAAAATTATTCGAAAAATATTCGCTTGAATTTGGCGAATACGAATACGAATATCTTAAAACAGGCGAATAGTCGAATAGTCGAATACGAGTATTCGTAACATCACTAGTACAAAACTTAAAAAGGGTATAACTTTGGAACGGTAAGAGCAAATTCAATATTTATTTTTTTAAATGACTCAGAATTTATCCACATTTTAAACTGAATCATTAGTTTTTTTTAACTTCAATAGAAATTTTAAAAGTTACAAAGCATTATTTTTAAAATTTATGCTAAATTTACAAAAAAATGTCATAAAGGGTACCCAAATGAGCAAAAATATTACCAAAACTTATAATATCTGCACAGAGAAGTAAAGTTTGAACAGTTTTCTTTAAAAAAATTGACTTAGTAACAAAGAAAATCGTGCTAATGGGCCGAGTAATGCGCAAAATTCAAAAAAAGTCGGGAAAACCCGATTTTTTGGTTAAATTCGATTTTAGCGACCTCTAAACCTCTTCCGAAAAATCTGAAAAAAATCACAAAAATACTTTACCCTATAAGCTTTCAAAAAAAGGTGGGGGAACAATAAAAATTTTTTTTTTGGTACACACTAGTGAACACTGGTCCAAATGTCCAATGAAGTCGTTGGTTTTTGTGAAATCAGCCGGCTTCGTTATTTTTTTTTTTGTACAAAATAATGTGTATTAATTTTATTTCAAATATATATCTGCATACTCCATAGGAAATTTTTTAAAATTTTGTTTCTGACGCATATAAGAAAATATCTTTCCTATATGCGTGTTACATATATAAGAAAATATCTTTCTTATATGCGTGTTCTCTTTATAAGAAAGCTCGCATATAAGAAACAAAATCAGTACATTTTCAGACTTTCTTATATGCGTATTGTACTGTAATTATATTTCAGAATGAGCTCGGTTTGGAATCATTTTACAAAGAACAAAAATGAAAAAACAAAACAGTCACATGTAACAAGTGTCCTAAAGTATACAAATTTTTTGGATTTGCAACAGATTTACTAAAACGTTTTAAAGTAAGAATAAATGGGAGACGTATAAAATTTTTAAATACGTTAATAATATATTTTTAATTCTGGAAATTCTCCGACCAATGAAAGTTTTTATTTTTGAAATATTCTTCAATAAGGGGCTGTGCACATATTACGTAACGCTGTTTTCAGAGATTTTATACCCCGCTACCCCTCTGTGACGCTTTTTAATAATTTTTCAGTGCAAAATTTCTAATCCGTAACAAATCTTAATCTTAAAAACACATATAAATACATATTTCCGCACATTTATTGTAATGTAGTGTATCTCACTAACTCATATTGCTTGTACTATGAATGCAGCAGAACCATTAATAAAGTATCAATAACAGATCTCTGTATGCATAGTGCAATGCTAAATCGCTTACCAATAACAATTTGATTGACACATTTTCCTTTGAGTGCAATTCAAAATACAAATTAATATGATTGGTCAAATGGAAATGTGAATACGATCCTTCATGGTATTGAAAGAGAAAGAAGTAATAATTGTATGATTAACATAACTTAGAAAGGCTAAGATTAATTTTCATAATTAGTATTTAAGTCAAATAAATTTAAATAAAGTTATCATTAATTCATGATCAAACGCTTGTGTTTTCATTCCATAAGAATTAAAACATTACATGGCGATCCTGCGAACCTAAATTAAATAAAGGAATAAATAGCAAAATTGCTTATCCTTTTTGCTATATCTTAAATAAAATAATGACAATAGATCCCAACATACATACATATGTAGCTTATGCTCAGTTGGGACCTATCAAGCAAAATTAAATCCTTTTTTAATGGAACAACCTTTGAAAAATGTCTGAAGGAATCAACGAAGCCACAATTACTGGAACTGGGCCGCAAGTGAAGAAATTTTTGATCCTGCCGACACCACATAAAGATGATTTATTTACAATATGTATTTACAATTCAAAAAATAGAAGAGAAGAAAAACCAAAACGGGCACAGACGTAAAATTGTATAAAAGTGTTGTTTGGTTAAAAATAAATTGTCCAAAATAAAAGAAACAAAAAATGAAATAAAATTAAAAAAAAAAAAAAAATTTACAATAAAATTAAATTCATGTAAAAAAATTGTTACTTGTCAAAAAAAAAATTATAGACACAAATGGTAGGACCGATTTGGGAAAATAAATTAAACGGAAAAATGGGTAACCCACAGAGCAAGGTGGAAATCGAAGAAAACATAGTTAACAATGGAAATGCTGAAAATAAAAAAATTTTTTAAAACCAGAATATATAATAATTTTAATTATAGTAGCATTAGTACTATATTCAGCTCACAAAATTAACAATTATTTTAAAAAGTATGTACAAAACACAGAGATAGACGCAATAGAAATAATACTATTACAGATGTTTAAATTTAGAAAAAAAAAGAAATAAAGAAAACAATAAAGAAATTTTAATTGTACAACAACTATTTAAATTCAGTTCATTTATCGCTTTTCATTAAACATACAAATAATTTTAAGAATTTCATAAGAATAAAAATACTGTTATAACAGATGTATAAAAAAAACTTACTATTATTCACTTTATATAAATTCAAAATAAGAGTTTGTTAATTTGATGTAAGCTAATGAGGCCTAAAATTCCTTATGTTAATAAAAATGCGTAGTTTTTATTGCATATTTTCCCGACGTTTCGTGAATTTTATGTTCACTTCTTCAAGGGATTCGTCTATTTTTATTAAAAGAAAAAAGATTTTCAACACAATTAATTTAACAATAATTAACAATTTTAGTATATTAATATATGTATTATATCTTACATTGTGTTTATACACTACGTTAAGAAATGTAAAACAGTTTTTTATGTAAGTTTTATATTTTTAAATTTTTTAAAAAACACACATATTTAAGCTATAAACACATAGACCACAGCGAGCAGCAAGCAGCAATGTGTCAAAAATAAAACACAAGAGTTTATATGAAATTGATTATTTTGACGACAGCGAAGCAGGTTGTTGTCTATGCTAGTTTTGCTGTTGCTGCCAAATTAGACTAATTTCTATTTCCATAAGCAGCAATAAGCTGATACAAAGCTGCCAATATAATATAAATGTTACGGCAATGAGAGCTAAAAATATTTTGTGTTATTTAACCGAAAATAACATAACAAAATTAAAATAAATAAATATATTGATGTGCTTTTATATTTTTACTCAATATTATAACGTTTTGAGCTGGTAATTTCATTTTTATTCTTGTGAAATATTTATGTGGCAGCTCTGAAATATATAGTAAAACAAATATTGAAAAATAATGTCGAAACTTCAAGTTCATTTGTCAGCTGCTGTCGTTCTCAAAATAATTCAGTAGCTAACTACATGGCAGCAATTGAAGCCTACTGCATTTGAAGACTGCTGTTGTGAAGTCTGCTGTGGTCTATGTGTTTATAACTTTAATCGTAAAAAATATCACAGTAGTTTTCAATGTTTATAATATTGCTAATCTATAGTTAGCGCTTAAATTGTCAGTGTCTTCCTTTATATTCATTGTTTTATTAATTTTTTGTTGTATTCTCAAGCTGGAGTTACATACCACGCGTCCTACGCGTCACGCGTTCTACGCTTTTTACGTGTTGTACGCGTTGTACACTTTTTTGAAATTCAAGTTACATGCAACGCGTTCTATGCGCCAAACTGTTCGTATTGATCAGCTGTTGTTCAAGTAAAGTGAACTTGTTTACTTATACATCCATACCAGTTAAATAAAGTAAATTGTTTTGGCAAAAATGGACAGTGAAATCGATGTTTTAAAGAATTAATAGAATTTATTAATTGCTCTTCCATTTCACACACAATATTTTACACTTGTTTTTAATAAACATGCAATGGAGATGATACAAACAACTTAAAAGTTATCGATAATTAATTGCAAAATTTGTTGATTACATAATTGTAGTAAAATGTGCATTAAAATGCATTTTATTATTGTGTTCAATATTTACAAGCTTAATTACAAAAGATTTTTGTATATTCAGCACTTTTTATGAAAAAAAATTAAACAATTTATCCACGACACAAAAATATTTATCGATAACATTGGAAATTGAATATTATTTACCATCCATGAATAACAAATACAGCTGTGTTTATTTATATGACGCGTCTGACGCGTACAAAAGTAGAAAGTAGATCTACTTTTCGCGTCGCATGCGTCGCTTGCGTTCTACGCGTCGTGCTGTGTAACTTATCACATGCAAATGCACTGATTCTACTTTTCTGACAGACGCATGAAACGCGTCGACGCGTATAACGCGTGGTATGTAACTCCAGCTTCAAGCTTTCTGTTGTGTATCTCTTTCTTACATTGCTCACTTTGTCTCAAATTTTCATGTTGTCAAAATCTGGTTTGTGATTTGTTTTTAATATGTGTTGTGACAGTGCGGTACTTTCTTTATTTCTGTTTATGTCAGCTTTATGTTCCTGTACTCTTATCTCTAAATTTCTCTTGGTTGTACCGATATAAACAAGATCACAGTTACTGTTCTCATTCCCTTTGCATTTTATTTCATATACAACGTTGTTTTGTTGTAATTTGGCTATAGGTGTTTTTGTGTTTGTAAATATTGCACTAAGTGTTTTGTGTGAGCTGTAAGCAAAGTTTATGTCATTTTTATCTATTGCATTTTTTATGTTTTTATTATCTGTAAGTCCAGGAATAAATTTTACACTGCAAAACCGTTTATCTTCTTTATCAGTGTTGCCACTTTGGTTGTTTTTTGATAATTTGTATTGTGTGATTAGGGATCTTATGAGTTGTAAAGGGAAGCTGTTGTTCGTTAAAATTTTTGTTATTTTTTGTATATTATGTGAGTGAAATTGTTGGTCACTTATCTCTAGTACTCTATGTATAAAGTTTTTGGCCGTGTTAATAATTTGTGACTTTGGTTGCGTAGAATTAAAATTGATTATTCGTCCTGAAGATGTATCTTTGGCGTACCAATCAAAAATTATTTTATCTTCCCCTCTGAATAATTGGGTGTCGAGATATGATATTTTTCTGTTCTTTTCCACTTCAATGGTAAATTGAATTTTGTGGTGATACCCGTTTAATGTTTTCATTATTTCATCCTTATCATTGATATTTATTATTGCTAGTATGTCATCTACGTATTTTGTTACGTATTTTATTTGAGTATTTTTATTCGATAATTCGGACAGAGCCACGTCAAGTAAATTATCCAATACAATGTCTGCAATGGTTGGAGAGAGCGGATTTCCCATTGGCATGCCGAAAATTTGATTGTAGATTTTGTTGTCGTGGATGAAATAATTATTATCATATAGACAAAAATTTAATATTTCAGTGAATTTTGTGCGGGGGATTTTTGTGTTAAGTTCTAATTGGTCCCATTTGCTGATTATGTTCTTAATAGCTATATTAATGGGAATGTTGGTAAAAAGAGATACGACGTCGAATGATACTAAGCAATCATTATTATCTAGTTGTATGTTTTTTAGTTGTTCCTTTAAATTTAGGGCATTTTTTACATTATATTTTGGGGATATAATGTTCTTCAGTATTCTTCCCACATATTTACTTAATTGATAGCACGGCACTTGTATGGATGAGACAATAGGTCGTAAAGGCATACCTTCCTTGTGGATTTTCGGCAGTCCGTAGATTCTAGGTGCTGTAGCTGCGGAACACGTACACGTTGTCTATTATTAGTTGTTTTTTGTATAATTCCGTTATGATTTTATTGTTAGTTTTCATTAATTGGCTAGTGGGATCGTTTCTTAGTATACGATATGTATTTTTGTCCTCCAGTAATGCCTCCATTTTATTATCGTATTCATGTTTGTATATAACAACCGTTTTGTTACCGTTGTTTAATGGCAACCAGCGGTTGTCTAATTGTATAGGTGTAGAAAAGTAAACACATTCATAATGGAAAATTATTGTTGTGTGTGTTTGAGAAATTTTTTAAAGGCTATTTTTATGCTTTGTAATTCACAAAAATATATTTGTGAGTTTTTGTATAAATAGATGAGCTTTGAAATTTTTTTAAACATAAAGGGTAAAACATCTACTGATGAATTGGTATAGCTACCAACGAAATATATATCTAGATATTGCTAACCCACAACAAATAAATAAAATATAAAATTCAAAATAAAAAAAAAAGTAGGTACATATATAATAAAACTCAACATATATAAAATATATTCTAATGGAAGAAAACATTATTGAATTAAAAGAAGTATTGAAAAATTTAAAGAAAACTCCAGGAAGAGTATACACTGAAAAGACAATTAGAAACAAACTTGATTATATTCAAGAAATAAAAGAAAATTTTCTTACTGCTGAAACCGAAGAAAAAGACAAAGAAAAAGTAGTAGCATTAAATTTAGAATTTAAGAAATTATATATTACTATTAAAGAATATTTAACTAAAAACCAAAAAGAAGGCAATATAATGGCAGCATTTAATCTTGAAACAGGTTCAAAAACACTACCACTATTCACTGGTATTTATATAGAATTAGAAAGTTTCCTAATAACAGCCGAATTAATCATCAAAACCCTATCAGACACAGCAAAAATAGATTTTCTTCAATATATTTATCATGTCAAACTAACATCCAATGTTAGAACAGCAATAGGAAGTTATAGCAATCCAGAAAATTTTGAGACTCTAAAAAATTTGTTAGAACAAAGATATAACAGCAATAAAACAATACCAGAACTACATAATAAGTTAAACACATTGTACCAAGGAAAGATGTCAGTTAATGCGTTTAAAGAGAAAATATTATATATAATAGATAGACTCTTAGCTATAGGCTGTGTGTTTTAATATACTCATACAGCACTCAGCAACCTCAATGCGAAATACACAAACAAATTTGTCTTATTAGTTTTTTTTTGTCGTTCTTCACTGTATACACGCAAGAGCAAAGCAACAACGCTTTCGTATGCTTTGCTGGTAAACATTGACGACAGCGATCATCAATGTACATTTTGTTTTTGTTTAACGTATGATATGAAATATATTTTTTGTGTTTTCTTTGCATGTATTTGTTTTTACAACAAAAAATTTTGAATAAAAATTTGTTTTTCTTTAGATGTATTGGTGTTTGCGGGTTTAAATGAATACTTTAAATCGACCATATATGCTGCTCGACCAAGTACTTTACAAGAAGCATCAGATCTTGCAATTGAACTTGAAAATGAAAAGAAAGCGACCCATAATGAAATTTTACATATCAGAAGAGAGAAACCACGGCATCAATCACAAAATTACACTAGAAATAACAACACATTCTCTAACTACAACAATAACAGGCCACACAACAGCCAGAACTCTAACATGAACAGCTACAATAGACAAAACAACTATAACAATAACAATTCACGAAGAAACCCTAATTTCTCTACAAATAATCACAGAAATGAAAACTTCAACTCTAACAGATTTAATAATAATTTCAACAACAACCACCAAAATAACAGATCCAATAACCCAAGAAACTTCAACAACAGTCACAATAACAGCAACAGAAATAACAACAGACATATATCCAAGATTCGGGAAACGCAACAGCCCCGGAATACATAACTATTCCGGACGGCCAAGATTAGAAATATACAAAGTATCTGACAATAACACAAACTTCATAATCACAAAATACAAAAATAAACGACTAACATTTTTTGTCGACACAGGTGCAGACATATCACTATGTCGCATGTGTACTGAATTCAAAGGTGAACAATATAATCCAGAAGAAAAATGTAAACTCACTGGAATAACTACAGAAGAAATCGATTCTTTAGGCACAATTGATTTTGAACAAATTTTAACAGACGAAAAATGCAAACATTCTTTTCAGTTAGTTAAATCAAATTTTCCAATAGAAACAGACGGCATATTAGGTAGAGAATTTTTAAAGAAATATCTCTGTAAAATAGATTATGAAACATTCACAATATCTTTATTCATAAATAATACTACCATAACAATTCCAATGCATACAAAATCATTTACGTCATGACAAATAAAAATACCTCCAAGAACAGAAATCATACAAGCAATAAAACTAAATTTCACAGAAGACTGTGTAATTCTTAATAATGAAATAAAAAAGGTGTATTTCTAAGTAATTCAATAGCTCCAAAAAGCGGCATGACACATTTAAAACTTTTAAACACAACGAACGAAGAAATTACTTTACAGGGCATTAAACTCCAAAGTGAACCACTGAAAAACTATGACTTATTAAATTACAAAAATATAAACACCAACGAGCGATATAATAAAATGCTGAAAGAATTGCAATTAGACCTTAATGACGAGTATGCAAAAACTCAATTAAAAGAAATAATATAAAAATATCAAAACGTATTTCATATAGAAAACGAAAAATTAAGCGTCAACAGTTTTTACAAACGGAAAATTTCAACATCGGACAATAACCCTGTTTACATAAAAAATTATAGATTACCACACTCACATACTGACATAATAAATGAACAAGTACAGAAAATGCTTAATGACGAAATAAAAGAACCATCAGTTAGCCCATATAATGCTCCACTCCTTTTGGTACCAAAGAAATATAAAAAAGACAAAAAGAAATGGAGACATGTTGTGGACTTTAGAAAACTTAATGATAAAATTATCAATGATAAATTTCCATTAACTAGATTAGAGGATATTGTCTAAAATTAGGTAGAGCGAAATGGTTTTCTACACTCGATATGACTAGCTCTTTTCATAAAATTGATTTGGATAATGACTCCAGACCGTTAACAGCTTTTTCCACACCGCACGGACATTTTCAATTTAAAAGACTTCCATTCGGACTAAAAATTTCTTCTAACAGTTTTCAAAGAATGCTTACAATAGCGTTATCCGGACTAGAATCTGAAGCATTTCTCTATGTAGATGATATAATTGTATACGGTTGTAGTTTAAATCACCACAACCAAAATTTGGTAAGAGTTCTCGATAGATTACAACAATACAATCTAAAACTTAATCCAAAGCAATGTTGTTTTCTAAGACCAGAAGTACTTTACTTAGGACATTTAATAACAAAGAACGGTGTAATGACTGACCCATCCAAATACGAAATAATAAAAAATTATCCAACACCAAAAAACACTGACGAAGTAACACGGTTCGTTGCATTTTGCAACTATTATAAAAAATTTATACCAAATTTCGCGGACATTACAAAAGACTTAAACTCACTCTTAAAGAAATCAACAAAATTTATATGGACGGAAAATGCCAGAATGCTTTTGAGGAATTAAAAGAAAAATTAATGAATCCACCAATATTACAATATCCAAATTTTGATAAACCTTTTATTTTAACCACAGATGCATCAAATTACGCATTAGGAGCAATTTTATCCCAAGCAGAAATAGGGCAAGATTTACCCATTTTATATGCCAAAAACATGATGTAAACAAACCGGTGATTGAAAAAGAACTTTTAGCAATTCATTGGAGTATTAACTTTTTTAGACCGTATTTAATTTCGCTATTTTCACATAAAAACCCCTCATCTAAAATGACAAGAAATAGACTAGATTTAAGTGATTACGATTTTACAATCGTTTATAAAAAAGGAAAAATGAATACTAGCGCTGACGCTCTTTCTAGGATAGAAATTAACTCTGACATACTAAAACAAATGATACCGCAAGAAAACGATGAAAAAGAAAAGAAAATATTAATAACAACAAGGGCCATGCATAATAAGAATAAAGAGGCAAATAAAAATAATGAGGCAGAGAATAATGAGAAAAATAATCATGAAAATAACATGGAAAAATGTAATTCTCAGAAGTCTGATCAACTTCAAATATGAGAATGCACCTCCATTAATGATATCAAAAATATGAAGAGATTGAAATTTAATGAAATATAGAATATAAAAGACATCGATCTAATTATAGAAAATAATATTGTGCACATAGGACGTGATGATAATTCTGCGAAACCAGTTTCGACTATGAAGAAATCGCGCTACGAAAATACATATGAAGAAATTGAATATAATAAGCATGCAAGATTCAGCGATAACTCAGCGAAGCTAGATTCGATACTGAGGAAACTGATATATAAAATGAATAAAGAAAATATAAAAGAATTAGCGCTATCAAATGATGATGAAATTTTTAAAATGTATACAAAAGAAGAATTAAAAGAAGCATATGCGAAGATAAAAATAAATAGTAAAAGTCCTCAACTAAAAATATTAATATACAATGCCACAAAAAAAATAACGGATGAGATTTTAAAATATAAACTAATTGACGAATTCCATAATATCCAACACGCAGCCCACTTAGAAATAAGAAAAACAATTATTAAACTAAAACAGCGATACATTTGGAAGAACATGAACAAGATAGTTAAGAAATTTATATCATATTGCGACAGTTGCAACAAAAATAAACAAACAAAACACATAAAAGAACCACTAACACAAACACAATTTCAATAGACACTGTAGGTCCTCTTCAGATATCAAACGACTACCGCTACATTTTGACAATGCAATGCGAATTGACAAAATTTGTCGTTGCACATCCTATGCCGACAAAAGATGCACTTGTAACAGCAAAAACATTAGTCGAACAATTTATTTAGAAATATGGTCAACTTAATGTACTTAAATCCGACAGAGGGACAGAATTTACAAATGAACTTATGAAAAACATATGCTCATTATTACAAATCAAACAAATATTTTCAACACCATACCACCATGAAACATTAGGTTCAATAGAAAGAAACCATAGAGTTCTCAATGAGCTCTTATTAACAACTGCAAACGATTATGAATGGGATAAATGGATTCCACACTTCACTTTTGCCTATAACACGGCAGCACATACTTATATGTAGATACAGGCTACACGCCTTTTGAATTAATTTATGGGAAATTACCAAGCATACCATCTGATATTGTAAATATTGAAATAAAAATCTATAACTATGATGACTACGTACAGGAATTACGAATCAGATTACAATTTGCATTAAACAAAGCTAAAGAATTAATAATAATGTCAAAAGAAACAAGAACAATTAATAATAAATATAATATTAACCTTAATCTTAATCTAGAAGATTTAGTATTAGTTAAAAATTAAAACAGAAAAAAACGTCAAAGTCCATACAAAGGACCATTTAAAATAATAAGTAGAGATGGTGTAAACACCACATTAGACTACAAATTAATAGAAAAAACTTATCACAATAATAATTTAAAACCAATTAAAGCATGATAGAATAAAATATTAATATAATTACTTATACATACATATACAGAAGTAAAAATAAGATAAATATAAACATTTTATGTATTTGTTGCGGGTTAGCGATATCTAGATATATATTTCGTTGGTAGCTATACCAATTCATCAGTAGATGTTTTACCCTTTATGTTTAAAAAATTCCAAAGCTCATCTATTTATACAAAAACTCACAAATATATTTTAGTGAATTACAAAGCATAAAAATAGCCTTTAAAAATTTTTTTCAAACAAACACAACAATAATTTACCATTATGAATGTGTTTACTTTTCTACACCTATACAATTAGACAACCGCTGGTGGCCATTAAAAGTATTTTATAAGGCAAAAATGAAAAGCAAATCCCCCCGTTACAAAATTTTACATTTATTTGAGCATTTACTCAAGTATTTATGTTTTAAATTTTATTTATTTGTTGCGGGTTAGCAATATCTTTTAAAAAAAGCAATATTTTTTAAACATAAAGGGTAAAACATCTACTGATGAATAGGTATAGCTAGCAACGAAATATATATCTAGATATTGCTAACCCGCAACAAATAAATAAAATTTAAAACATAAATACTTGAGTACATGCTCAAATAAATGTAAAATTTTATATATAAACATGTTAAACAAACAAATAATAAGAAAATTTTGTAACAATACTATGAAGAGATTAGAAAAATTCCTTCCCTAATTTTTCTCTTAAGGGTGATGGTGTAGTGTATCTCACTAACTCATATTGCTTGTACTATGAATGCAGCAGAACCATTAATAAAGTATCAATAACATTTCTTTCGCTGTATGCATAGTGCAATGCTAAATTGCTTACTAATAACTATTTGACACATTTTCATTTGAGTGCAATTCAAAATACAAATTATTATGATTGGTCAAATGGAAATGTGAATACGATCCTTCATGGTATTGAAAGAGAAAGAAATAATAATTGTATGATTAGCATAAGGGTAAGAAAGGGTAAGATTAATTTTCATAATTAGTATTTAAGTCAAATAAATTTAAATAAAGTTCTCATTAATTCATGATCAAACGCTTGTGTTTCCATTCCATAAGAATTAAAACATTACAGTAACAGGTAAAAAACAAATAAATTGATTTTTAATAAAAAAAAAACGAAAATAAACTGAAAATAAATACTTTTGTACATTCTATATACATATTAGAATAAAATAATTTATAATTATTGTTTTTTAATTAATACCAGAAAGATATATTAATGTAAAAGATATACAAGTAACGAGAAAATTGCGTAAATTCTTTGCACTTATTTACTAAAAATATAAAAATAATTATCATTTTATAATTAAAATTTTAATTATATATGTACATATGTACTTTGAGTTAAGTTTATCAAAATGACTATTTGTACATTTAAAACTAATGCAGTCTAAAGCGTTACATTGCAGGTGAGTTCTTATTAAACATATGGAATTTAGAATGTCGTGGCTTAGCTTATTTCGTTTTTTAATACTCGCTCAGCATCCGCGTTAGCATGTGGTAAGGCTAATATAATCCTAATCAATTTGGCAAAATTGGGAAACAAAAGCTTCTCATTAAAATTTTTAGACTTGCATATTTTAGCACAAAATTTTTCTACGTCAAGCAGAGACAAAAGCTGTTTTTCAAGAGTGGAGAAGTTATACTCCATTGTCAACCGCTCTTGCGTGAGATCATTTAAATTTATTTTAAAGTTTTGGCATAATAATTTGAAAAACTCCTTTCTGTATTTGTTTACAAAAATCTCCACTGCCTCCAATGATTCTGAAGAGTCTGATCATCAGACTCTGATGACATTACTCTAAAAAAAATACAATAAACTACATAAATAACTTTTTTATATACAAATACATGAACTTGCCCACATTCACAAGAAAAAATCACAAACTTCTCGCAATAAATTTGCGCTGTTTTTTACACCATTTTTTAATACCGCAATTAATAATGTCGTCCTAGCTAAGAAATGTATGATTATTTTTTTTTTCTGCCATTCAATTTTTTAATTTTCACACTTACATATAAAAAACCAATTATATATTGTATAATAATTTTTTTAGTTATTAATTTTGAAGCGTCTCTTTGCAATTTCAGGAGTATCAATTACATTTGAACAAAGCATAATCTATAATAAAATAACACACACACGCTTATGCATACTTAAAAATTCAGGGCGAATTCATTGCGTTAATGTTATGGCGTTTTCTTTTCTGAGTAATATGCTGCATTTATTTTGTCTTCTGTATATCTTTCTGTTCTTTTCTGCAAAATATGTGCTATTTTAAAAGTGTAACGCGTTCTTTTCTCATGATGTTACCCTTAAAAAGAAAAACAAGTTGCATGTTCAACACTCATTTTAATTAAAGGGGCATAATCAGTGTAGCCAGGTGTGGGGATTTCTCCGCAAATTGGGGATTTTAGATGGCTTTTGTGGACAGATTATCGTGGGGAGGGATTTGGGGATTTTTCATTTTCAGTATACCTATTATCAATTTGGCTTTATTTTACCATTATCTTTCATACATATATGTTTATGTATCTTGGCGTTTTTCTTCTCCATATTTCGATTATTTCAAGGCGAAGATATTGAGGATGTTGGTTTTTATAACAATTTGTTCCAAATTTTAAAACCAGAATTTATTGAATTCGATATTGCCAAAATGGATGTACCGTTTTCGGAAATATTAAAATATTCGATGGATTCAAAAGTTCCATTGAACACATACGAATGCATTAACTTAAATAAATGTATGTAATAAAATTAATAAAAAAAATTGTTTTTTATTATGCTTAATATACATATCTTTATTGGGGACAAAATTGGGGATTTCCAGTTTTAAAATGGGGATTTTTGGGGACAACACTTTTTAATTTGGGGACATTAGGCAATATTTACCTGGCTACACTGGGCATAAGTGCAGCATTATATTAACAGCTGGTTTTGTTATTGTTTGTGGATAAAACTGAAATTTTTGCGCATTTTTATATTAAACTTAAATAATAACTAATATTTTAAAAATTCCCTACATTTGGCCTTAAAAAAAATCTGTCCCTTTTTCCCCACTCTTGAAATTTTTCAAAAAATCCCCACAAAAAGGGAAAATTCCCTACTGCATCACTGATACTGATACGTTCTGCTAATCTGACTGCACATGCTAATTTTTTTCAAAAGTAAAAAACCCGTAGTAATTTTGAATTTTCAGTAATTCAATATAACTGAACTTAAGCCTAATAATAATAATTTCTCTTTTATTTTTATTTTTTTTTTTGGTTATACATGTACATATGTATATGCATTTTTGTCTTAATAACATTCATTTATTTTTTGTCAATAAATAATTTTTAAGGTTTTTTTATTTGTTGTTCTCATCGATTAATCAAATAATTTTTTAACTTTAATCGTTTGATCGAACGAACAAAAAAATTAATTGAACTATTCGAATAAAGTTGAAACGCGAATAATTGACAACTCCAATATGTATGTATATCTATTTAAGTATTTATGTGTATAGTATATACATACATATATACATACATACATATATCATCGTTAGACAGAATCAACGTTAGACGGAAAGTTCTTAAAATTCTATGATTCTTAAAATTTCCACATTAGATAAAAAGTTCTTATCTGTTAAGGTAGTAAGACTGACATATGTACATATGTAGCTATCTATTTTTTTATTGTACCTATTTCATCTAAATTTGTGATGCTAAATAAGTACAGCAAAATCAAACATCAAATATAATTAGATTTTAAGTTCTGTTTTTTGTTGTGTATAGTTTTGTTATTTATTGGATTTTCAATTATAAATTGAAATACATACATACATATGTATGCATTAATAAAGGTACCTATACACTGCATGTTTTTTACATTGCACCTGTCAAATTTTACATAATTCGGTAAAAACATGTAGTTGGTGACCTCAAAAACTTTGCTTGTGTATTTTTACATAAGACAAATTTTCAATTAGAGCATGTTCTATTTTCTTATGTTCACACATGTGTTTTCAAATGTCTATGCCATGTGGAAACATTTATCGACGGTTGAATGTCTCCGATATCATTAGCCGTCCGTTTAAAGTATTTGCATTGGTGATAAATTAATTATTTTTTATCTCATTTTAAAATTTTAATAACAATGATATAAAGTATATAACAAGTGTTGATACAAGCTCCATATTTTGCAGCTTAAAAAGAAAAAAAAAACTTAAATAAATATTTGTGACGCCGGCACTTCAGTGACGCCGACACTTCAGCAATGCTACCAAAGAAATTTTCAGCGGCCTTAATATACATAATAATATGAACGTATCAGCTGTTGTAAACAATCATGGCCGATGTCATGTGTAATTATACATACAAGTTGGTGACCAAAAATTAAAAACCTTATGTAAATTAATCAAGTTTGACAGACACAAAAAAAAAACATGTGAATTGTAGACTTGAAAAAACACAACAAGCAAAAACATGTAGTGTATTGGTACCTTAAGTAGGAATAGGATTTTCATGCACTTAAAATCGCGTTTATGTACATAAAATATATGTAAGTAGGTACATACATATTAGGGTTGCCATTTTTGAAATTGGAAAAATCAGTACATCGTAAAAAAATACTAGTACATTCAAAAAAAAAAAAAAAACAGTACACAAATTTTGACCCAAAATTTTATTGAATTCATAAGTTTTAAACAATTATTAAAACAAAAAGAAAATTATACATTAAAAATAATTAATTTTTCTATTTTTTAAGACAAGAACTTAACAAAATACATATAACAAAAACATCACGTCAAATTATTAATAATAGATAGAAGTAAAAGATCGGCACATTTGTTGTAAATACACAAAAAAATTTAAATTCATACAAATTATTGTCAATATAGTGAGGGTATTCACGAGGTCTCTTATCTAGCCATATTGTCATACGTTATAATTTTAAAACCCCTTAAAATTTTTAAGCTATTGCATAGATTCTATCGCGGGCTTTGAGGCGACCGAATCCAGAAATTTTGAAACGTTTGTTTCTTAAGTCTTTTGTTTTTGAAGCGGAAAACCTGACACTAAGTTTGTTTCTTAAGTCTTTTGTTTTTCTAAGTATTTAAATCGCCTAATGTATGTTAATCCCTTAAGTATGCTATTGATTTTGATTTCATTAATATACAGTATTGCCAGAAAAGCAACGGAGTTATTAAGCAAAACGTAATAATATAATTGCATACGTTGATAAAAAATATGCTATGCAATAGCTTTACCGCGTTTATATTCTGTTTTGTTTGTATTGTATTTTGTTTTGTTTATTTTATCTTATTTTACATGCAATTTTTGAATAAAAATGTGTTTTTTTTAATACCAAATATGGCATCTTTGGTTTTAGGAGCACATTTTTTTGAATTTTTAGGTCCTATTTTCAGTTTTTTACTGCATTTTAATGCGCATAAAACACTTTTTGTAGAGCATATGTTTGGTTTCCCTGATTATTACCAAGCCCAAGAAGTGTTAACGTTGGCAGTTGTTCAAAACGAAGACAAGTGAAGCAAACAATCCTGCGAGTGTTTTTATACTCTTCTCTTTTTCGCAAAAGCAGCATTTTCTTTTGAAAAGCACTAATGACACTTCTATAAGAGTAAACAAAAATAATATGTAAAACTTAATTTTAACTGGGTGATGCATAACAAATCAAAAGTAATAAGGGAAGTAAACCAATTTTAAACATATAAAATTATTTGGAGGCAAAGCTTAAAAAAACCAGTAAATTTGCGCACTGATTTGGGTGTTATGCATAAACGAGTACATTGAATAAAAACCAGTACGTGTACTGGTAAACTCAGTACGAATGGCAACCCTAATACATATGTCCATTAAAAATGAAATACTATGTACCAAAATGAATAAAATATGCATTTATTTACTTGTTTTTAAACATTCAATACCATTAAAAAATAAGAAAAATAAATCTTAATTGCTTTCTAAACAAACATTTTGTTATTAAAGACTAAAAAAAATTTTTTGCTTTCTTAACAAACAAAATTAAATTAATATTCTTTTTTAAGCGTTCTAATCAACAAAGTTAAACGTAGTACATGCCTATCTTCAGCTTCTTTAACATGTATAAGTATGTACGTATGTATGTAAATATATAGAACATACTTATATATCATCGTTAGAAGGAATCAACGTTAGACGGAAAGTTCTTAAAATTCTATGATTCGCAAAACTTCCATATTAGATAAAAAGGTCTTATCTGTTAAGGTAGTAAAACTGAGATATGTACATACATAAGTAAGTAGCTGTCTGCAGAAATTTTTTTATTGCACCTACTTACATACATACATATGTATTTCATCTAAATTTGTAATGCTAAATAAATAGTACAGCAAAATAAAACGTCATATATAATTAAAATTTAAGTTAAGTTATTTTTTGTGTATGGTTTTTTATTTATTGAATTTTCAATTATAAATTTAAATATGTGTTTATAAGTACGGATAGGATTTTAATGCACTTAAAATCGCGTTTCTATATACAGTAGAATCCCGATAACTCGTAAATCTCACTAACTCGTAATAATTGGTCGGTCCCGTCGCGGTAACTCGTATAAAATACATGCATTTCGGTCCCCTCAATAAGTCGTAATTTTTTTGCAAAGTCAATTTGGAAAAACGTCTTATAAGTCGTAATTTCTCACTAAAACTTCTTCTAACTCGTAATTGTAAAAAAAACAAAAAAAAATGATGTCGCCGTAAAATGATCATATTATTTACCGTTATGTATTTTGTGTTTACCATAGTGTTTTGCTCTATTCAACTTGAATTTGTAGCGCATTTTCAGTTCAATGGTCTTCCGCACACGAGTCTAATTATGCTGGCATAACATGAGAGCTTTTAGGCGAGAGGGGTGAAGAGAGCAGTTTTTCGTTGGAACAATTTTTCAACCAGCCTCATACCCGCACAAGCAGCACAAAACTAATACATACACACTTACAAACATCAAATGAATACAAAAAACACTAACACACACAAAGCTGAGTACACGTATACATTTTATGCCAGATGAATTAGTCTCGTGTGTAAAAAAAAGAACAAAAATTGTGCGGCTTAAAAATTCATCTCGTGTGCGGAAGACCATTAAGTAAAAATGTCAAAGCGGAGTTGCAACACATTGTGCGTAAAAACAAAACAAGAAATTATTAATGCAGTATCGAGTGGAGAAAAAAAAGTTGAAGTTGCAGCTAGATATAAAATAGCTCCATCAACTTTAACATCAATTTTAAAAAAACGCGAGTTTTATTTAAACCTTTCGTCAAACAATAAATTAAAAAGACAAAAAAAATCTGAGCATCCAAATTTAGAAAAAGCACTGTTAAAATGGTTTGAGCAGTGTCGTCATTCTAACATACCAGTCGGCGGAGCACTTATGAGGGAAAAGGCTAAAGCATTTCCTGTAAAATTAGGTTTTCCAGAATTTAAAGCGAGTGATGGCTCGTTTGATCGGTTCAAAAAGCGACATAACATAAGTTTTCGGAAAATTTGCGGGGAAAGTGCCTCTGTGGATGATGATGTGTGTTCAGAATGGCGTGCTAAGCTAAGTCAACTCACAGAGGGCTTTGACCCAAAAAATATCTTCAATGCGGACGAAACGGGCTTGTTTTTCAAGTGTCTTCCTGATCGCACTATGAGCTTAAAGGGTGAAAAGTGCCATGGTGGTAAAAGCAGTAAGGACCGCATTACAATAATGCTTGCTGCCAATATGGATGGCACAGAGAAACTAAAGCCACTAATAATTGGTAAATCAGTAAAACCTAGATGTTTTAAAAATGTGAAAACATTACCCGTCACTTACCGTGCTAACAAGAAAGCATGGATGACTGCAATCTTATTCAAATAATGGCTTAAAATGTTGAACAGTCAAATGGAAAAACAACATCGTAAAATTTTATTGTTTGTTGATAATTGTCCTGCACACAAAATTCATGAAGATTTAAGTCATGTTCATGTTGAATTTTTGCCGGCAAATACCACTTCCAAACTACAACCGCTGGATAAAGGCATTATCCAAGACTTTAAAACATTATACCGAAAAGAAATAGTTTCACAAATGATACAAAATATACAAGAAGAAAAAAATCATAACATCAATTTATATTCTGCCATAAATTATGCTTTTAAAGCTTGGCAGAATGTTTCAAAATCCACTATAAAAAACTGTTTTAGAGCTTGCGGTTTTACCGATTCAAACGAAATGGTAGTCAGCAGTGAGATAGTTCACGTACCGCAATGGGATGAAATTCCACAAAATGAAGAATCCACCATAACGTTCTATGAGTACGTTCATTTTGACGATGGCTTGGCTACAGAAGGAATTTTGACGGATGATGATATTTTGGGCTTAGAAGTTGATGAACAGGACGACAACGATGAAAACGATGTGGAAATTCCACGTGTTTCTGTTAAATGTGCCAAATCTAGCGTTCAAAAAATTCGTGATTTTCTTATGCAAACAGAAACTGATGATGCATCCTTTGAAGTTATTTTTAAACTGGACAATATAATTGATCGTTTAAGTGTACAAAAATCACATCAAACACAAATTACAGATTTTTTCATTAATATGTATTGACATTGTAACTCTTTTCATTTATTTATTTTCTTATAAATTCTCATAAAACTCCCTACCCCCTCGTTATAAAATAAAATTAAAAGTATTTATATATCCTATTGTGAAAATTTAATAACGATCGGTCCAGTAGTTAAGACTATATTACGATTTTTAATTTTAATAAAAACGAGCGTGGTCCCATCCACTTTTCTCCCGGTACGTATTCCAAATTATGGCAATACCATATGTACCAAATATCATCGACGTAGGTCAAAAAATGCCCAAAATATGGCGATTTAAATTTTTGGGTTATATGGGTGGTGCCACGCCTCTTTGTCCAATCCCGCCCATATTTGCAGCAGCACTAAAAAAATGCACACCAAACCGACGTACCAAATTTTGTTCAAATACCGTTATCAGGAGCAGAAATAATAGATTTTTAATTTGTAGTTTGTATGAGAGGTACCACACCCCTTTGTCCAATCCCGTTCATATTTGCAGCAGCACTTAAAAAATGCACACCAAACCGACGTACCAAATTTTGTTCAAATACCGTTATCAGGAGCAGAAATAATAGATTTTTAATTTGTGGTTTGTATGAGAGGTACCACGCCCCTTTGTCCAATCCCGCCCATATTTGCAGCAGCACTTAAGAAATTTACACCAAACCCACATACCAAATTTTGTTCAAATACCGTTATCAGGAGCAGAAATAATAGATTTTTAATTTGTGGTTTGTATGAGAGGTACCACGCCCCTTTGTCCCATCCCACCCATATTTGCAGCAGCACTTAAGAAATGCACACCAAACCGACGTACCAAATTTTGTTCAAATACCGTTATCAGGAGCAGAAATAATAGATTTTTAATTTGTGGTTTGTATGAGAGGTACCACGCCCCTTTGTCCAATCCACACCATATTTGCAGCAGCACTTAAGAAATTTACACCAAACCGACATACCAAATTTTGTTCAAATACCGTTATCAGGAGCAGAAATAATAGATTTTTAATTTGTGGTTTGTATGAGAGGTACCACGCCCCTTTGTCCAATCCCACCCATATTTGCAGCAGCACTTAAAAAATGCACACCAAACCGACGTACCAAATTTTGTTCAAATACCGTTATCAGGAGCAGAAATAATAGATTTTTAATTTGTGGTTTGTATGAGAGGTACCACGCCCCTTTGTCCAATCCCGCATATATTTGCAGCAGCACTTAAAAAATGCACACCAAACCGACGTACCAAATTTTGTTCAAATACCGTTATCAGGAGCAGAAATAATAGATTTTTAATTTGTGGTTTGTATGAGAGGTACCACGCCCCTTTGTCCAATCCCGCTCATATTTGCAGCAGCACTTAAGAAATTTACACCAAACCGACATACCAAATTTTGTTCAAATACCGTTATCAGGAGCAGAAATAATAGATTTTTAATTTGTGGTTTGTATGAGAGGTACCACGCCCCTTTGTCCAATCCCACCCATATTTGCAGCAGCACTTAAAAAATGCATACCAAACCGACGTACCAAATTTTGTTCAAATACCGTTATCAGGAGCAGAAATAATAGATTTTTAATTTGTGGTTTGTATGAGAGGTACCACACCCCTTTGTCCAATCTCGTTCATATTTGCAGCAGCACTTAAAAAATGCACACCAAACCGACGTACTAAATTTTGTTCAATTACCGTTATCAGGAGCAGAAATAATAGATTTTTAATTTGTGGTTTGTATGAGAGGTACCACGCCCCTTTGTCCAATCCCGCCCATATTTGCAGCAGCACTTAAGAAATTTACACCAAACCGACATACCAAATTTTGTTCAAATACCGTTATCAGGAGCAGAAATAATAGATTTTTAATTTGTGGTTTGTATGAGAGGTACCACGCCCCTTTGTCCAATCCCACCCATATTTGCAGCAGCACTTAAGAAATTTACACCAAACCGAAATACCAAATTTTGTTTAAATACCGTTATCAGGAGCAGAAATAATAGATTTTTAATTTGTGGTTTGTATGAGAGGTACCACGCCCCTTTGTCCAATCCCACCCATATTTCCAGCAGCACTTAAAAAATGCACACCAAAACGACGTACCAAATTTTGTTCAAATACCGTTATCAGGAGCAGAAATAATAGATTTTTAATTTGTGGTTTGTATGAGAGGTACCACGCCAATCCCGCCCATATTTGCAGCAGCACTTAAGAAATTTACACCAAACCGACATACCAAATTTTGTTTAAATACCGTTATCAGGAGCAGAAATAATAGATTTTTATTTTGTGGTTTGTATGAGAGGTACCACGCCCCTTTGTCCAATCCCGCCCATAAGTATCCTATGTCCTTCTCCTGGCTCTAAACTACCTCCCTGCCAATTTTCAGCTAAATCGGTTCATCCGTTCTTGAGTTATAAGTGAAGTAACTAACACGACTTTCTTTTATATATATAGATAAAAAGAGAACTATCATATCGAAGCAAGTACATGAGTCGTGTAAACATCTAGTTTCATAAACATGCTTCAGAAAGCGAAGCAAATGCTTCATCTTGTTGTGTGAACATAGTATAGGAGCAAAAAAAATTTGCTGCTGTTTTTGTAAGTCAATTGCTTGTGTTTGTTATTCGGCAAATTTAAATTAAAACAATTTTATTTATAAAATTTTTCATTTATTTGAGCATGTACTCAAGTATTTATTTTTTTTTATTTTATTTATTTATTTATTTATTTCAGATAAGTAATACAAGAGGCCTTTTGGCCTATAAAAAATATTACCAGTATAACAAATTTTAATTCTATGTAACAAGTGAGATTATTTACATGTTAAATTGTATTTATTTGTTGCGGGTTAGCAATATCTAGATATATATTTCGTTAGTAGCCATACCAATTCATCAGTAGATTTTTTACCCTTTATGTTTAAAAAATTAGCAATATTGCTAACCCGCAACAAATAAATAAAATTAAAAACAATTTTATTTGTATTAAAATCTATATATATTTATACATATTCTTAACAAATAAAATACTCGCGAAAAATTAAAAATCGTCATCACAAAAAGCGCTGTTGAAGTTGTGGGTTATATCAGATGAACCAAAAACCCAAGTCTAAATGCAAAAATTATAAACTGTCTGTATATTGTAAATTTTGACAGACATAAGAAATTACAGATGTATCGTCAAGCTGACAAAGCCATTGTAAAATACATATGCTGAATTCACAAAACCTCTTGTATCATTGTATCGAGTGTATTATAGTATCATATATAGGGCTGCGATTTCCATGCAAATGCATGTTTTTTGTCGATAGTCTATGAACGATATCGACCAATTATCATTCCGAATCAATAAATTTCCGTTAAAATGGCATCGATTTGTTTTTGCATATTTTGGTGAAAATGCATATTTTTGCATATATCTGTTTAAAATGCATATTTTTTTGCATATTTTAAATTTATTATTACATATTTTTGCATATTTTGAGTGATTTTTCAAAAAATTTCCAAATAAACAAATAAAATCAATAAATACTTTTGGTGCTCTGCATAAAATACAACTTTACATTAAAAGAAGACGTATATACTACATAACTTGATGTCGCGTGCTAACACATGAATTGACATTCAATTTTCAAATAAAAATATATGTATACATATGTAATTTTTTCATTGTTTCGCAACGTATTTTTGAGAAAAACTAGATTCTTCTTAATTTTAACGTGAATTAATAAAATTTTAACATTGAAAACAATAATTTAAATAAAATTTTTCCATTAATTCTTCGATATTTAATTGTGAGTATATTTTACAGTTCATAACATGTCTTTTGTTTTACGAGATTTTTTTTTCGGGAAATATGCCGAAGATTAAGCCGTCGAAGTCTTCCATCATAATGAAATACGTTAACGAATTTAACAATGTCTTTAAATCTGATGGTCGAATACTTTATTGCAAAGTTTGCAATAAATCCGTGAGTCACGAAAGGAAGTTCTTGCTTGAGCAACACTTAAAAAGTCAAAAACACAAGGAGCTGCTCGAGCGTGTTACAGAAAAGTCTTCCCAATCGCTGCTTAAACATACAGAGACAACAAATAAGTTTTGTATGGACTTATGTGAAGCATTTATTTCCGCTGACATACCCTTAAGCAAATTAAATAACGAAAATTTAAGAAATTTCTTTAAAACATACATAAATGAGAGTATCCCTTGCCAGTCTACTCTTAGAAAAAATTATGTGGACAAAATATATGACTCCGAGCTGGAAAAAATCTGTTCCTTTTTGAAAAGCAAATATTTATGGGTGTCGATGGACGAAACAACTGATATAGAAGGGCGTTACGTTGCAAATGTTATTGTCGGAGTTTTGGATAAAGATGAAGAAGTTTCCAAAAATAAATTCTTGCTTAACGTTGTGGAATTGAAAAAGGCCAACCATGCTACGATAGCTCGTGCTTTCCATGACTCAATAAAGTTATTGGGCCAAGATTTTGACAAAAAGCAGATCCTTCTGTTTTTAACCGATGCAGCACCTTACATGGTATAGGCTGCCAATAGCCTTAAAATATTTTATCCAAAACTGTCACATGTTACCTGCTTGGCACATGGGATACAGAGAAAATTAGAAGCAAATCCGATAATATTGATTTATTGGTTTCATATGGGAAAACAATATTTTTAAAGGCTCCTTCACGAGTTGCAATTTTTAAAGAAATGTATCGCTTGATTCCCCTTCCACCGCAGCCAGTATTAACAAGATGGGGAACCTGGCTAGATGCAGTAGAATACTATTTAAAAAACTTTGAGCAGTTTAAGAATGTTATTGAAGAGCTTGTTGATACCGAATTGTATGCAATTAAAAAAGTAATACAAATATTAAATATAAATAACATCAAAAGTCAATTAGCATTTGTATTTTCCAATTACGGATATATTGGTGAGACAATAACTAAATTGGAGGGATTTAGTTCACTTAATACTCAAGTTAAATTGATTGATATTGCAGAAAGTAAAATTAACAATGTGGAAGGAAGAACAGCCCAACAAATTAAAACAAAAATACAAAGCGTTTTGCAAAAAAATGAAGGATTTAAAAATATAAAACAAATTTCAAATATTTTTGATCTGAAATCAAATGTGGGATCTGAATTAGAAAATGAATATTCTCCAAACGAATTGGCTTCCTTCAAGTATGCTCCTATAACTTCGGTTGACGTTGAGAGATAATTTTCTATGTACAAAAGTTTTTTACGTCCGAACAGACAAAGTTTTACTTTTGCTAATATAAAAAAGTATTTATTTGTTTATACAAACAAAAATTTAAATTAGTAATTTCAGTTTTTAAAATATGTTGTACCTTTGAATAATAGAATTTTTTTATTTTTTGTTTTGTTTTCAATAAAATTAAAAAAAAAACAATATTTTTATTGATATTTTTTAAGTTTTACTGCATATTATTTTATTTTTTGAGTGCATATTTTGGATTTTTTAGTGCATATTTTAAGCTCATATTTTTGATTTTTTAATGCATGAAAATCTCAGCCCTAATCATATACACTTTTATTTCATATGTTTTACAAAAATCGTATTTCATACAATACTCCCCAGGGGCGAATTTATCGATTACAGAAGCAATGATGTGATGCACACATGTAAGACAGTAACGCACACGAGCTCAATTACAACCTAGTATACTTTTTCGAATGCATTGCCGCATTCCGAGAGTGAACGCCTACCACTTGCACACAAAGTAAGCAGGATAGTGAAGTGTTCATTCAATAAATATAAACGTATTACTGTTTCACACACATTGTAAGTAAACAGTAGACAGTCTTTACACAATCTCGCTTACTTCGTGGGCAAGTAAAAGGAGTAATCTTTTTTTATATAACAGCAAATCCTATAAAGAATGGAAACTCCAAATAATTATTCTGATATAAAATTTTTTTTATTTAAAACTGACTTAAATATTTATTTATTTTTAATTTATATTTTTAATTTATATACATATATGTATGTATGTAAAAAAAAAAAATAATAAAATAATCGTTACATTGACATTTCATGTTGATTTTTAATTTCTTTATTTTGCTTTTGTCGATTATCATAATTTCGTTTTGAAATTATATTCTTCGACAACCGAAAAGCATTACGAATGGCTTGTATGTATAGATTTTGGGTATACAATGCACGTTCATATAAGTATGTATGTAAGTATTAAACATGTACATATACAAACAACAAAATAGCACATGAATATAAAAAATGAACGGAATTCATTTTTATAAATTCCATACACTAGCGCCATATACTTTGTAAGTTAGAATTCATTGATTACAAAGTGTTACATACTTCATTGGAGAGACGTGATGTGGTATGCAAAGTTCGCCGCTGGGTCAGAGAGTATATGTAAATACTCTCAGAGAGTATTTGTATGGTGCTTGTTCTTCTTTCGTACATCAATACAAGTTTCAAGCCAATACAATATACACTAGGTGTTCACAAACATATAAGTTAGCAACTTCTGTGAATACTTCGAATCAGTTAGCACATTCTGTGAATACTACTAATGACACCAAAAACACTACAACAACAAAACATAGCTCAAAAAACTGCTAACACAGAACTTATACTTTCACAACAACAATAACACACAAGAGTTCAACTAACTACAATATTTAATAAACAATTAAAAACAAATCGCTAATAAAGCACTTATTGCAAATATTAAAATTGGGTTAAAATAAGTTTTATAAAATAAGCAAAATTTATTAATTATAAAATAAAGCACTTATTGCAAATATTAAAATTAGGTCAAATAAGTTTTAAGCAAAAACATTGTATAAAAAGAAAACGAAGAAAATAAAGAGTCAGTTGTTATTACGAGTAAACAGAACACACGTCTTTCAATTAAATCCTCATAACTGGCGCCCGAGCAAATCTTAAAAAGTCCACGGTTAACAAATAAAAAGGACCCGAGCAAATCGTAAAAAAGTCCACGGTTAACAAAAAAAAAAGGATTCGAAAAATTAATAAATTAAATAAGAGTCCAAAATAAACAGTTAAAAAAAGTTGAAATTTTTACAAGAAAAAATTAAGTTTTGTGAAAAATAAAATTTTTAAACTTAATAATTTAAAACAAGAGGACATTTGAAGGATAAGAGCCAAGTGAAACCTTTACAAAAATCGGGAAAAACGATCTGTGAAAAGGAAACTCCGGAAGGCCATCAGTGACTGTGCAACATACTTATACAACTCACCCTAAGAACGTGGAAGTTACCTCTAAAGGAAGAGACACACCACCGATACCAAAGGGAAATAAAAAGAGGAAACTACATCAGTGACGAATATCCGTACCCAAGTAGACGGCTGAAACCCTCAAAAAGGATAACGCGGACTCTCCAAGAAGAATGTGGATCTTCATTCAAACTATTTTGTAAGTCATATTTAAAAATTATATAAAAATTACAAGGAATTTTAACTAAATTGTCGTGAAAATTTTATAAAATTAAGAAAGTGAAAATTATAATTTTTTTAAAATAATTGAAAACAAAAATTACAAGAAATTTTAACTAAATTGTCGTGAAAATTTTATAGAATTAAGAAAGCGAAAATTATAAATTTTTTTAAATAGAAAACAAAAAAAATTACAAGAAATTTTAACCCAATCGTGAAAATTTTCTAAAATTAAGAAAGTGAAAATTATATTTTTATAATTATCAAAGTTGAAATATCTTTCAATAATCCAACACCTTTTTTCAAACAAGAACTACACAAACATTTTTCTACACGAAACGATTTCTATAGTTTTTTAAATTTAAAATGGAACGAATTCAAGACGCTATAACACAGCTTACCGGTGCCCTTAATTCACAAATAGAGCAAGTGAGGCTTCTCACCAATAGAATAGGTACCTTGGAAAGTAGAATTAATCCTGCTCCCACTGGGGATGCAACACTCCCTGTTCCTAGGACCGAAGCGGATCTGGTCGAAATACGGAAACTTCCCGATTGCGTAAGGGATTTACAAGTCTTTGACGGTAACCCCGTCCAGTATATTTCTTGGATCCACAGTGTGGAATCCATATTGAGGGACTATGAGATAGTAAGGGATAAACCAATTTATAGGGCAATTCTACAACATATAAGATACAAAGTGAGAGGTCCCGCCGATGCGGCCTTAATATCTTATAACATATTCGATGAGAGTTGGGAGAAAATTAAAAATTATTTGTCCTTGCATTATGCGGATAAACGAGATGTGAGAACCTTAGAGTACGAGTTAAGTGTTATGTCGCAGCGCAATAATACGGTTGATGAATTCTATGCTAGAGTTAATCACCAGTTATCACTGATCATAAATAAAATTAAATCAGATAATTATTCGGCTGAAACAGTGGAAGTTTTAATCTCAACCTACAGAAATAGAGCTTTGGACATATTTATCCGAGGGATAAACGGTGACATATCAAGAATGTTGGCTATTCAGAAACCAGCAACACTCCCAGAGGCATATACCTCCTGTCTCGAATTCCAAAATTTGAATTATAGAAATACCTCTATTCACCCACGCAATAATAAATATAATACCATTGTTGCACCAATCAATCAGGTACATAGTCCGATGAATCGAAGTAGATTTGGAACTCAATATAGAAACCCAAGTACAGCCGAACAAGTTTGTATTTATAATACACCGATCCCAATAAAACAGGATCAAAAACACACACAGAATAACCCACCTCCAAGGCCCACTCAACCAAAGCCACCCGTACCAATGGAAGTCGATCCTTCCGTAAGAACGCGTCAAATTAATTATATGAACAGACCACAGAAATCTCCGTCGCCAAGCTCGAGCAATAATTCTTCTAATATTCCTCAAAAACAACAACGTCTCTTTAATACAGAGACTGTGGAGGACGACGAACAAGATGTACTGCAAAGTTACCAAGAGGAAGAAGAAGGTTATGACGAAGCAAACTTAGAAAATGAACATGAAATAAATTTTATGACAGAGGCCTGTCTAGCATACCATACCTAGAGTTACGCCTAAAGGATGGTAAAATCTTAAAATTCCTCGTTGATACTGGCGCGAACAAAAATTTTATTTCAGAAAAAATATCGTATAATTCAAAACCCGTAAATTCACCATTTAAAATTCATTCAGCTGCCGGCGAAATACTTATTTCACGTAAAGTTCGTGGCAAATTTTTTCAAAGTCTAAAAATAAACGATTACCTTGATTTTTTTGTCCTCCCTGGACTCCGCTCATTTGATGGTATTATAGGCGATGACACTCTGAGGGAACTAGAAGCCATAATTAACCGGAAGGATTACACCCTACAGTTAAAAAACGGAGCTAAAATCCCTCTTAAAAATAGAATATCCAAACAAGTTAATAATATCGAATCAACCCAAAATCTTGACAAAGATTTCCAAGATCTGTTAAACGAATACAGTACACTTTTTGGTCCATTCTCCGGAAGTGGATTAATGGAAACCTCAGTTCGGGCAGAAATAAGAACATCTACAGACGAACCAATTTATACTAAGCAATATCCTTATCCAAACCACCTTAGATCTGAGATAGAGAAACAAGTCAACCAAATGCTCGAAGATGGTATAATAAGACGATCAAAAAGTCCATATAATTCAGCCTTATGGGTAGTTGAAAAGAAACCTAAACCAAATGGGGAAAGACAATATAGAGTGGTTGTAGATTTTAAACGGCTGAACGCAGTAACTATCCCAGATGCGTACCCAATCCCCGACATTAACAATACACTCTCTAATCTAGGAGAATGTAGATACTTTACCACTTTGGATTTAACATCTGGATTTCACCAAATCAGAATGAGGGATAAAGATATAGAGAAAACAGCTTTTTCAACAATTAACGGCAAGTTTGAATTTTTACGGCTGCTTTTTGGCTTAAAAAATGCACCAGCCATATTTCAGCGGATGATGAATGACGTGTTACACCCACTACTAGGAAAAGCCTGCTATGTCTACATAGACGACATTATTGTGTTCGGCAAGAATAAAACCGAACATATCGAAAACCTCAGGAAAGTATTTTCCCTATTAAATGAAGCCAACTTAAGAATAAATTTGGAAAAATCCAAGTTTCTCAGGACAAACGTGGAATTTCTGGGACACGTTGTGTCACAAAATGGCATACAGCCCGATCCTGCTAAAGTCGCTGCAATACAACATATTTCACCACCAAAGAACTTAAAAGACCTAAAAAGTTTTCTAGGACTAGCTTCTTATTACAGAAGATTTATAAGAGATTTCGCTGCAGTAGCAAAACCCCTGACAAATCTGACGAGAGGTTCAAATGCACAAATTAAAGCAAATCAATCAAAGCGAGTCGCTATTACACTTAACAATGGAGCTCTAAAGTCATTCAAAGATTTAAAAGAACTTTTAGTATCGTCGGAAATATTGGTTTTCCCAGCTTTCGATAAACCATTTATTCTAACAACGGATGCCTCTGATTACGCAATAGGTGGCGTCCTTTCACAGGGGGAACTTGGTAAAGACCGACCAATTACTTACCTCTCAAGATCTCTTAACAAAACTGAAGAGAATTATTCTACTATTGAAAAAGAGATGTTGGCGATCATATGGTCTCTGGACAAGCTTCGCTCCTACTTATATGGAGCCCGCGAAATTAAGATATTAACTGATCACCAGCCACTAACCTTCGCATTAAGTAACGCCAATAATAATGCAAAACTTAAAAGGTGGAAGGCCAGGATAGAAGAATACAATTACAAACTAATTTATAAACCTGGAAAAACAAATGTCGTGGCCGACGCACTTTCTAGGTTACCACCTGAAATCAATACGTTATCATCAGATGATAACTCCCAACATAGTGCTGAGGAGGACAGTAGCCTTCTCATACCACATTGTGAGGCCCCACTAAACGTCTTTAAAAATCAAATTATCTTTTCCGAGAAAATAGATTGCAATCATTTTGAAAATCCCCATGATAATTTCCAAAGACACTATGTCAAAATTAAAAAACTCAATAAATATAGTTTGACCCAAACCCTTAAAGAAAAACTAAATCCTGCAGTATTGAATGGAATTAAAATCCCCGAAAAATACCTCGCGTTACTACAAGACGTTTTTAAGAATAATTTTTCCAGATTTCGAATAAGAATTACACAAAGGTTGGTAGAGGACATCTCAAATGAGGATCAACAATTTCTGATTATTCAAAACGAACACAAAAGAGCCCATAGAAACTCGGAAGAAAACAAAAAACAAATCTTGGAAATATACTACTTTCCAAAAATGTCAAAATTAATAAAAAATTTTACAAAAGCTTGCGAAACGTGCAACAAAAATAAGTATGATAGACATCCTCTAAACCCAGAATTACAACCAACCCCAATTCCATCATACCCTACAGAAATTCTGCATATCGACATAATGGAAATACAAAAGGAGAAATTCATTACATGTGTCAATAAATTCCCAAATATGCAAAATTGTTCCACATTAAAAATAAATCTGTATTACACATTCGAGATAAAATGATAAAATTACTTCATTTCTATTCCGCACCCAAAAAAATAGTAATGGATAACGAAGGTAGTTTTATCAGCCCGATAGTATTAAATTATATCGAAGGATTAGGAATTGAAACATACTTTGCACCACCACAGAAAAGCGAAGTAAATGGTGCTATTGAAAGAGTTCATTCCACAATTATCGAAATACTGAGGAATACCCAGACTACTCCATCAAAGAGTTAATAAACATTTCAGTAGACAGATATAATAATACGGTACACTCGGTTACTAAAAAGAAACCCGCAGATATATTTTTCGGTTGGACAGATAGAATAAACTACCAATACCTAGCAGATTTTAAAAGAATAGTTAATAACGATCTGAGAAATGAAATAGCTAGGAACCAAAAAATACAACTTTACCGTCATAACGCAAAAAAAAAGAAAAACAAAAATATATAATTCTGGAGATATAGTATTTAAAAAGAACAAGCAAATTAAAGGTAAAGATAAACCTTTATTTGTTAAACAAACCGTTAAAAAAGATAATGTTGTTACGATTAAAACTACTGATAACAAAAGAATTCACAAATCCCATCTTAAAAATTAAAATCTATTTCTAGACTCACAACGCATTATGTAATTGCAACTGTAGACATCTACGAGTACAACAATCCACTAGTTGTAATAAAGCAAGGTGTCGGGAAAATTTGCAATGGAAACTACAAAATAATTCATACAATCAACCTAAAAGAATACGAACAAGCTGTTCAAGACATCAAATCCACGATGCACTACAGAACAAAAAACATAGGAACATTAAGCCTACAGATAGATCATCAACTCGCCAAAATCGCGAATTTATTAAGTCAACTTCACATTACCAGAAACAAGAGATCAATAAACTGGATTGGATCCGCCTGGAAGTGGATAGCAGGTACCCCTGATGCTACCGATTGGGATAACATTATCAGCCAAACAGACACCATCACAAATAATAACAATAAGCAATACACCATCAAGGAATATTTGATAAAAACAACCAAAAATTTAGTAGACGACTACAATAGAATAGTCACGGAAGCAGACACAGATGACACCATCAGGCACGCACAAACGCTCTTTAATAAACTAGGCTTAATAAACGACGAAATATCGCAAATTGTAATGGCTGGCCAATTGGCGAAAAAAGGTATCGTACATTCGCAAATATTGAATAAAGGAGATATCGCAAACATACTTTCTCAAACCGAAACACTCCCGTATAAAAATGAGTTACAAGCCCTTCAATTTGCTGAACCTTCAATGGTTGTAAAATATTCCCTTCTCTTATATATTATTTCCCTACCAAAAACGGAAGATATCATGTTTAATAAAATAATACTTAGCTCAACAATTAGGGATAACAAAAGAATATATCTCAGTTTCACTAACCTACTCGTTTCTCACACAGAAAAATATGGAATTAAAGGTGATTGCCCAATAATCGAAGGAGTAACTATATGTAAGAAAGATCAGGTAGAAATTTTAGATTCGTATCACTGTATTGTAAATATACTTAATGGGGGAAATGCAACTTGCGAATACCAAATAACCAAACAGCCAATAATTGAACTTATATCGGATGGCACAATATTTTTAACGAATTATATCGGAAACTTTACATACGGAAACAATTCACAAATCTTAAATGGTACCTTCATCATCAACTTCTTTAATGAAACAATAACCCTTGACAATACGAAATATTCTAGTTGGCAAACAACTTCTACTCAAATCCTACTAACTACAATATTTAATAAACAATTAAAAACAAATCGCTAATAAAGCACTTATTGCAAATATTAAAATTGGGTTAAAATAAGTTTTATAAAATAAGCAAAATTTATTAATTATAAAATAAAGCACTTATTGCAAATATTAAAATTAGGTCAAATAAGTTTTAAGCAAAAACATTGTATAAAAAGAAAACGAAGAAAATAAAGAGTCAGTTGTTATTACGAGTAAACAGAACACACGTCTTTCAATTAAATCCTCATAACTGGCGCCCGAGCAAATCTTAAAAAGTCCACGGTTAACAAATAAAAAGGACCCGAGCAAATCGTAAAAAAGTCCACGGTTAACAAAAAAAAAAGGATTCGAAAAATTAATAAATTAAATAAGAGTCCAAACTAAACAGTTAAAAAGAGTTGAAATTTTTACAAGAAAAAATTAAGTTTTGTGAAAAATAAAATTTTTAAACTTAATAATTTAAAACAAGAGGACATTTGAAGGATAAGAGCCAAGTGAAACCTTTACAAAAATCGGGAAAAACGATCTGTGAAAAGGAAACTCCGGAAGGCCATCAGTGACTGTGCAATATACTTATACAACTCACCCTAAGAACGTGGAAGTTACCTCTAAAGGAAGAGACACACCACCGATACCAAAGGGAAATAAAAAGAGGAAACTACATCAGTGACGAATATCCGTACCCAAGTAGACGGCTGAAACCCTCAAAAAGGATAACGCGGACTCTCCAAGAAGAATGTGGATCTTCATTCAAACTATTTTGTAAGTCATATTTAAAAATTATATAAAAATTACAAGGAATTTTAACTAAATTGTCGTGAAAATTTTATAAAATTAAGAAAGTGAAAATTATAATTTTTTTAAAATAATTGAAAACAAAAATTACAAGAAATTTTAACTAAATTGTCGTGAAAATGTTATAGAATTAAGAAAGCGAAAATTATAAATTTTTTTAAATAGAAAACAAAAAAAATTACAAGAAATTTTAACCCAATCGTGAAAATTTTCTAAAATTAAGAAAGTGAAAATTATATTTTTATAATTATCAAAGTTGAAATATCTTTCAATAATCCAACACCTTTTTTCAAACAAGAACTACACAAACATTTTTCTACACGAAACGATTTCTATAGTTTTTTAAATTTAAAATGGAACGAATTCAAGACGCTATAACACAGCTTACCGGTGCCCTTAATTCACAAATAGAGCAAGTGAGGCTTCTCACCAATAGAATAGGTACCTTGGAAAGTAGAATTAATCCTGCTCCCACTGGGGATGCAACACTCCCTGTTCCTAGGACCGAAGCGGATCTGGTCGAAATACGGAAACTTCCCGATTGCGTAAGGGATTTACAAGTCTTTGACGGTAACCCCGTCCAGTATATTTCTTGGATCCACAGTGTGGAATCCATATTGAGGGACTATGAGATAGTAAGGGATAAACCAATTTATAGGGCAATTCTACAACATATAAGATACAAAGTGAGAGGTCCCGCCGATGTGGCCTTAATATCTTATAACATATTCGATGAGAGTTGGGAGAAAATTAAAAATTATTTGTCCTTGCATTATGCGGATAAACGAGATGTGAGAACCTTAGAGTACGAGTTAAGTGTTATGTCGCAGCGCAATAATACGGTTGATGAATTCTATGCTAGAGTTAATCACCAGTTATCACTGATCATAAATAAAATTAAATCAGATAATTATTCGGCTGAAACAGTGGAAGTTTTAATCTCAACCTACAGAAATAGAGCTTTGGACATATTTATCCGAGGGATAAACGGTGACATATCAAGAATGTTGGCTATTCAGAAACCAGCAACACTCCCAGAGGCATATACCTCCTGTCTCGAATTCCAAAATTTGAATTATAGAAATACCTCTATTCACCCACGCAATAATAAATATAATACCATTGTTGCACCAATCAATCAGGTACATAGTCCGATGAATCGAAGTAGATTTGGAACTCAATATAGAAACCCAAGTACAGCCGAACAAGTTTGTATTTATAATACACCGATCCCAATAAAACAGGATCAAAAACACACACAGAATAACCCACCTCCAAGGCCCACTCAACCAAAGCCACCCGTACCAATGGAAGTCGATCCTTCCGTAAGAACGCGTCAAATTAATTATATGAACAGACCACAGAAATCTCCGTCGCCAAGCTCGAGCAATAATTCTTCTAATATTCCTCAAAAACAACAACGTCTCTTTAATACAGAGACTGTGGAGGACGACGAACAAGATGTACTGCAAAGTTACCAAGAGGAAGAAGAAGGTTATGACGAAGCAAACTTAGAAAATGAACATGAAATAAATTTTATGACAGAGGCCTGTCTAGCATACCATACCTAGAGTTACGCCTAAAGGATGGTAAAATCTTAAAATTCCTCGTTGATACTGGCGCGAACAAAAATTTTATTTCAGAAAAAATATCGTATAATTCAAAACCCGTAAATTCACCATTTAAAATTCATTCAGCTGCCGGCGAAATACTTATTTCACGTAAAGTTCGTGGCAAATTTTTTCAAAGTCTAAAAATAAACGATTACCTTGATTTTTTTGTCCTCCCTGGACTCCGCTCATTTGATGGTATTATAGGCGATGACACTCTGAGGGAACTAGAAGCCATAATTAACCGGAAGGATTACACCCTACAGTTAAAAAACGGAGCTAAAATCCCTCTTAAAAATAGAATATCCAAACAAGTTAATAATATCGAATCAACCCAAAATCTTGACAAAGATTTCCAAGATCTGTTAAACGAATACAGTACACTTTTTGGTCCATTCTCCGGAAGTGGATTAATGGAAACCTCAGTTCGGGCAGAAATAAGAACATCTACAGACGAACCAATTTATACTAAGCAATATCCTTATCCAAACCACCTTAGATCTGAGATAGAGAAACAAGTCAACCAAATGCTCGAAGATGGTATAATAAGACGATCAAAAAGTCCATATAATTCAGCCTTATGGGTAGTTGAAAAGAAACCTAAACCAAATGGGGAAAGACAATATAGAGTGGTTGTAGATTTTAAACGGCTGAACGCAGTAACTATCCCAGATGCGTACCCAATCCCCGACATTAACAATACACTCTCTAATCTAGGAGAATGTAGATACTTTACCACTTTGGATTTAACATCTGGATTTCACCAAATCAGAATGAGGGATAAAGATATAGAGAAAACAGCTTTTTCAACAATTAACGGCAAGTTTGAATTTTTACGGCTGCTTTTTGGCTTAAAAAATGCACCAGCCATATTTCAGCGGATGATGAATGACGTGTTACACCTACTACTAGGAAAAGCCTGCTATGTCTACATAGACGACATTATTGTGTTCGGCAAGAATAAAACCGAACATATCGAAAACCTCAGGAAAGTATTTTCCCTATTAAATGAAGCCAACTTAAGAATAAATTTGGAAAAATCCAAGTTTCTCAGGACAAACGTGGAATTTCTGGGACACGTTGTGTCACAAAATGGCATACAGCCCGATCCTGCTAAAGTCGCTGCAATGCACCACCAAAGAACTTAAAAGACCTAAAAAGTTTTCTAGGACTAGCTTCTTATTACAGAAGATTTATAAGAGATTTCGCTGCAGTAGCAAAACCCCTGACAAATCTGACGAGAGGTTCAAATGCACAAATTAAAGCAAATCAATCAAAGCGAGTCGCTATTACACTTGACAATGGAGCTCTAAAGTCATTCAAAGATTTAAAAGAACTTTTAGTATCGTCGGAAATATTGGTTTTCCCAGCTTTCGATAAACCATTTATTCTAACAACGGATGCCTCTGATTACGCAATAGGTGGCGTCCTTTCACAGGGGGAACTTGGTAAAGACCGACCAATTACTTACCTCTCAAGATCTCTTAACAAAACTGAAGAGAATTATTCTACTATTGAAAAAGAGATGTTGGCGATCATATGGTCTCTGGACAAGCTTCGCTCCTACTTAAGAAATTAAGATATTAACTGATCACCAGCCACTAACCTTCGCATTAAGTAACGCCAATAATAATGCAAAACTTAAAAGGTGGAAGGCCAGGATAGAAGAATACAATTACAAACTAATTTATAAACCTGGAAAAACAAATGTCGTGGCCGACGCACTTTCTAGGTTACCACCTGAAATCAATACGTTATCATCAGATGATAACTCCCAACATAGTGCCGAGGAGGACAGTAGCCTTCTCATACCACATTGTGAGGCCCCACTAAACGTCTTTAAAAATCAAATTATCTTTTCCGAGAAAATAGATTGCAATCATTGTGAAAATCCCCATGATAATTTCCAAAGACACTATGTCAAAATTAAAAAACTCAATAAATATAGTTTGACCCAAACCCTTAAAGAAAAACTAAATCCTGCAGTATTGAATGGAATTAAAATCCCCGAAAAATACCTCGCGTTACTACAAGACGTTTTTAAGAATAATTTTTCCAGATTTCGAATAAGAATTACACAAAGGTTGGTAGAGGACATCTCAAATGAGGATCAACAATTTCTGATTATTCAAAACGAACACAAAAGAGCCCATAGAAACTCGGAAGAAAAAAAAAAAACAAATCTTGGAAATATACTACTTTCCAAAAATGTCAAAATTAATAAAAAATTTTACAAAAGCTTGCGAAACGTGCAACAAAAATAAGTATGATAGACATCCTCTAAACCCAGAATTACAACCAACCCCAATTCCATCATACCCTACAGAAATTCTGCATATCGACATAATGGAAATACAAAAGGAGAAATTCATTACATGTGTCAATAAATTCCCAAATATGCAAAATTTTTCCACATTAAAAATAAATCTGTATTACACATTCGAGATAAAATGATAAAATTACTTCATTTCTATTCCGCACCCAAAAAAATAGTAATGGATAACGAAGGTAGTTTTATCAGCCCGATAGTATTAAATTATATCGAAGGATTAGGAATTGAAACATACTTTGCACCACCACAGAAAAGCGAAGTAAATGGTGCTATTGAAAGAGTTCATTCCACAATTATCGAAATACTGAGGAATACCCAGACTACTCCATCAAAGAGTTAATAAACATTTCAGTAGACAGATATAATAATACGGTACACTCGGTTACTAAAAAGAAACCCGCAGATATATTTTTCGGTTGGACAGATAGAATAAACTACCAATACCTAGCAGATTTTAAAAGAATAGTTAATAACGATCTGAGAAATGAAATAGCTAGGAACCAAAAAATACAACTTTACCGTCATAACGCAAAAAAAAAGAAAAACAAAAATATATAATTCTGGAGATATAGTATTTAAAAAGAACAAGCAAATTAAAGGTAAAGATAAACCTTTATTTGTTAAACAAACCGTTAAAAAAGATAATGTTGTTACGATTAAAACTACTGATAACAAAAGAATTCACAAATCCCATCTTAAAAATTAAAATCTATTTCTAGACTCACAACGCATTATGTAATTGCAACTGTAGACATCTACGAGTACAACAATCCACTAGTTGTAATAAAGCAAGGTGTCGGGAAAATTTGCAATGGAAACTACAAAATAATTCATACAATCAACCTAAAAGAATACGAACAAGCTGTTCAAGACATCAAATCCACGATGCACTACAGAACAAAAAACATAGGAACATTAAGCCTACAGATAGATCATCAACTCGCCAAAATCGAGAATTTATTAAGTCAACTTCACATTACCAGAAACAAGAGATCAATAAACTGGATTGGATCCGCCTGGAAGTGGATAGCAGGTACCCCTGATGCTACCGATTGGGATAACATTATCAGCCAAACAGACACCATCACAAATAATAACAATAAGCAATACACCATCAACGAATATTTGATAAAAACAACCAAAAATTTAGTAGGCGACTACAATAGAATAGTCACGGAAGCAGACACAGATGACACCATCAGGCACGCACAAACGCTCTTTAATAAACTAGGCTTAATAAATGACGAAATATCGCAAATTGTAATGGCTGGCCAATTGGCGAAAAAAGGTATCGTACATTCGCAAATATTGAATAAAGGAGATATCGCAAACATACTTTCTCAAACCGAAGCACTCCCGTATAAAAATGAGTTACAAGCCCTTCAATTTGCTGAACCTTCAATGGTTGTAAAAGATTCCCTTCTCTTATATATTATTTCCCTACCAAAAACGGAAGATATCATGTTTAATAAAATAATACTTCGCTCAACAATTAGGGATAACAAAAGAATATATCTCAGTTTCACTAACCTACTCGTTTCTCACACAGAAAAATATGGAATTAAAGGTGATTGCCCAATAATCGAAGGAGTAACTATATGTAAGAAAGATCAGGTAGAAATTTTAGATTCGTATCACTGTATTGTAAATATACTTAATGGGGGAAATGCAACTTGCGAATACCAAATAACCAAACAGCCAATAATTGAACTTATATCGGATGGCACAATATTTTTAACGAATTATATCGGAAACTTTACATACGGAAACAATTCACAAATCTTAAATGGTACCTTCATCATCAACTTCTTTAATGAAACAATAACCCTTGACAATACGAAATATTCTAGTTGGCAAACAACTTCTACTCAAATCCTACTAACTACAATATTTAATAAACAATTAAAAACAAATCGCTAATAAAGCACTTATTGCAAATATTAAAATTGGGTTAAAATAAGTTTTATAAAATAAGCAAAATTTATTAATTATAAAATAAAGCACTTATTGCAAATATTAAAATTAGGTCAAATAAGTTTTAAGCAAAAACATTGTATAAAAAGAAAACGAAGAAAATAAAGAGTCAGTTGTTATTACGAGTAAACAGAACACACGTCTTTCAATTAAATCCTCATAACTGGCGCCCGAGCAAATCTTAAAAAGTCCACGGTTAACAAATAAAAAGGACCCGAGCAAATCGTAAAAAAGTCCACGGTTAACAAAAAAAAAAGGATTCGAAAAATTAATAAATTAAATAAGAGTCCAAACTAAACAGTTAAAAAGAGTTGAAATTTTTACAAGAAAAAATTAAGTTTTGTGAAAAATAAAATTTTTAAACTTAATAATTTAAAACAAGAGGACATTTGAAGGATAAGAGCCAAGTGAAACCTTTACAAAAATCGGGAAAAACGATCTGTGAAAAGGAAACTCCGGAAGGCCATCAGTGACTGTGCAACATACTTATACAACTCACCCTAAGAACGTGGAAGTTACCTCTAAAGGAAGAGACACACCACCGATACCAAAGGGAAATAAAAAGAGGAAACTACATCAGTGACGAATATCCGTACCCAAGTAGACGGCTGAAACCCTCAAAAAGGATAACGCGGACTCTCCAAGAAGAATGTGGATCTTCATTCAAACTATTTTGTAAGTCATATTTAAAAATTATATAAAAATTACAAGGAATTTTAACTAAATTGTCGTGAAAATTTTATAAAATTAAGAAAGTGAAAATTATAATTTTTTTAAAATAATTGAAAACAAAAATTACAAGAAATTTTAACTAAATTGTCGTGAAAATTTTATAGAATTAAGAAAGCGAAAATTATAAATTTTTTTAAATAGAAAACAAAAAAAATTACAAGAAATTTTAACCCAATCGTGAAAATTTTCTAAAATTAAGAAAGTGAAAATTATATTTTTATAATTATCAAAGTTGAAATATCTTTCAATAATCCAACACCTTTTTTCAAACAAGAACTACACAAAAATTTTTCTACACGAAACGATTTCTATAGTTTTTTAAATTTAAAATGGAACGAATTCAAGACGCTATAACACAGCTTACCGGTGCCCTTAATTCACAAATAGAGCAAGTGAGGCTTCTCACCAATAGAATAGGTACCTTGGAAAGTAGAATTAATCCTGCTCCCACTGGGGATGCAACACTCCCTGTTCCTAGGACCGAAGCGGATCTGGTCGAAATACGGAAACTTCCCGATTGCGTAAGGGATTTACAAGTCTTTGACGGTAACCCCGTCCAGTATATTTCTTGGATCCACAGTGTGGAATCCATATTGAGGGACTATGAGATAGTAAGGGATAAACCAATTTATAGGGCAATTCTACAACATATAAGATACAAAGTGAGAGGTCCCGCCGATGCGGCCTTAATATCTTATAACATATTCGATGAGAGTTGGGAGAAAATTAAAAATTATTTGTCCTTGCATTATGCGGATAAACGAGATGTGAGAACCTTAGAGTACGAGTTAAGTGTTATGTCGCAGCGCAATAATACGGTTGATGAATTCTATGCTAGAGTTAATCACCAGTTATCACTGATCATAAATAAAATTAAATCAGATAATTATTCGGCTGAAACAGTGGAAGTTTTAATCTCAACCTACAGAAATAGAGCTTTGGACATATTTATCCGAGGGATAAACGGTGACATATCAAGAATGTTGGCTATTCAGAAACCAGCAACACTCCCAGAGGCATATACCTCCTGTCTCGAATTCCAAAATTTGAATTATAGAAATACCTCTATTCACCCACGCAATAATAAATATAATACCATTGTTGCACCAATCAATCAGGTACATAGTCCGATGAATCGAAGTAGATTTGGAACTCAATATAGAAACCCAAGTACAGCCGAACAAGTTTGTATTTATAATACACCGATCCCAATAAAACAGGATCAAAAACACACACAGAATAACCCACCTCCAAGGCCCACTCAACCAAAGCCACCCGTACCAATGGAAGTCGATCCTTCCGTAAGAACGCGTCAAATTAATTATATGAACAGACCACAGAAATCTCCGTCGCCAAGCTCGAGCAATAATTCTTCTAATATTCCTCAAAAACAACAACGTCTCTTTAATACAGAGACTGTGGAGGACGACGAACAAGATGTACTGCAAAGTTACCAAGAGGAAGAAGAAGGTTATGACGAAGCAAACTTAGAAAATGAACATGAAATAAATTTTATGACAGAGGCCTGTCTAGCATACCATACCTAGAGTTACGCCTAAAGGATGGTAAAATCTTAAAATTCCTCGTTGATACTGGCGCGAACAAAAATTTTATTTCAGAAAAAATATCGTATAATTCAAAACCCGTAAATTCACCATTTAAAATTCATTCAGCTGCCGGCGAAATACTTATTTCACGTAAAGTTCGTGGCAAATTTTTTCAAAGTCTAAAAATAAACGATTACCTTGATTTTTTTGTCCTCCCTGGACTCCGCTCATTTGATGGTATTATAGGCGATGACACTCTGAGGGAACTAGAAGCCATAATTAACCGGAAGGATTACACCCTACAGTTAAAAAACGGAGCTAAAATCCCTCTTAAAAATAGAATATCCAAACAAGTTAATAATATCGAATCAACCCAAAATCTTGACAAAGATTTCCAAGATCTGTTAAACGAATACAGTACACTTTTTGGTCCATTCTCCGGAAGTGGATTAATGGAAACCTCAGTTCGGGCAGAAATAAGAACATCTACAGACGAACCAATTTATACTAAGCAATATCCTTATCCAAACCACCTTAGATCTGAGATAGAGAAACAAGTCAACCAAATGCTCGAAGATGGTATAATAAGACGATCAAAAAGTCCATATAATTCAGCCTTATGGGTAGTTGAAAAGAAACCTAAACCAAATGGGGAAAGACAATATAGAGTGGTTGTAGATTTTAAACGGCTGAACGCAGTAACTATCCCAGATGCGTACCCAATCCCCGACATTAACAATACACTCTCTAATCTAGGAGAATGTAGATACTTTACCACTTTGGATTTAACATCTGGATTTCACCAAATCAGAATGAGGGATAAAGATATAGAGAAAACAGCTTTTTCAACAATTAACGGCAAGTTTGAATTTTTACGGCTGCTTTTTGGCTTAAAAAATGCACCAGCCATATTTCAGCGGATGATGAATGACGTGTTACACCCACTACTAGGAAAAGCCTGCTATGTCTACATAGACGACATTATTGTGTTCGGCAAGAATAAAACCGAACATATCGAAAACCTCAGGAAAGTATTTTCCCTATTAAATGAAGCCAACTTAAGAATAAATTTGGAAAAATCCAAGTTTCTCAGGACAAACGTGGAATTTCTGGGACACGTTGTGTCACAAAATGGCATACAGCCCGATCCTGCTAAAGTCGCTGCAATACAACATATTTCACCACCAAAGAACTTAAAAGACCTAAAAAGTTTTCTAGGACTAGCTTCTTATTACAGAAGATTTATAAGAGATTTCGCTGCAGTAGCAAAACCCCTGACAAATCTGACGAGAGGTTCAAATGCACAAATTAAAGCAAATCAATCAAAGCGAGTCGCTATTACACTTGACAATGGAGCTCTAAAGTCATTCAAAGATTTAAAAGAACTTTTAGTATCGTCGGAAATATTGGTTTTCCCAGCTTTCGATAAACCATTTATTCTAACAACGGATGCCTCTGATTACGCAATAGGTGGCGTCCTTTCACAGGGGGAACTTGGTAAAGACCGACCAATTACTTACCTCTCAAGATCTCTTAACAAAACTGAAGAGAATTATTCTACTATTGAAAAAGAGATGTTGGCGATCATATGGTCTCTGGACAAGCTTCGCTCCTACTTATATGGAGCCCGCGAAATTAAGATATTAACTGATCACCAGCCACTAACCTTCGCATTAAGTAACGCCAATAATAATGCAAAACTTAAAAGGTGGAAGGCCAGGATAGAAGAATACAATTACAAACTAATTTATAAACCTGGAAAAACAAATTTCGTGGCCGACGCACTTTCTAGGTTACCACCTGAAATCAATACGTTATCATCAGATGATAACTCCCAACATAGTGCCGAGGAGGACAGTAGCCTTCTCATACCACATTGTGAGGCCCCACTAAACGTCTTTAAAAATCAAATTATCTTTTCCGAGAAAATAGATTGCAATCATTTTGAAAATCCCCATGATAATTTCCAAAGACACTATGTCAAAATTAAAAAACTCAATAAATATAGTTTGACCCAAACCCTTAAAGAAAAACTAAATCCTGCAGTATTGAATGGAATTAAAATCCCCGAAAAATACCTCGCGTTACTACAAGACGTTTTTAAGAATAATTTTTCCAGATTTCGAATAAGAATTACACAAAGGTTGGTAGAGGACATCTCAAATGAGGATCAACAATTTCTGATTATTCAAAACGAACACAAAAGAGCCCATAGAAACTCGGAAGAAAACAAAAAACAAATCTTGGAAATATACTACTTTCCAAAAATGTCAACATTAATAAAAAATTTTACAAAAGCTTGCGAAACGTGCAACAAAAATAAGTATGATAGACATCCTCTAAACCCAGAATTACAACCAACCCCAATTCCATCATACCCTACAGAAATTCTGCATATCGACATAATGGAAATACAAAAGGAGAAATTCATTACATGTGTCGATAAATTCTCCAAATATGCAAAATTTTTCCACATTAAAAATAAATCTGTATTACACATTCGAGATAAAATGATAAAATTACTTCATTTCTATTCCGCACCCAAAAAAATAGTAATGGATAACGAAGGTAGTTTTATCAGCCCGATAGTATTAAATTATATCGAAGGATTAGGAATTGAAACATACTTTGCACCACCACAGAAAAGCGAAGTAAATGGTGCTATTGAAAGAGTTCATTCCACAATTATCGAAATACTGAGATGCCTTAGTGAGGAATACCCAGACTACTCCATCAAAGAGTTAATAAACATTTCAGTAGACAGATATAATAATACGGTACACTCGGTTACTAAAAAGAAACCCGCAGATATATTTTTCGGTTGGACAGATAGAATAAACTACCAAAACCTAGCAGATTTTAAAAGAATAGTTAATAACGATCTGAGAAATGAAATAGCTAGGAACCAAAAAATACAACTTTACCGTCATAACGCAAAAAAAAGAAAACCAAAAATATATAATTCTGGAGATATAGTATTTAAAAAAACAAGCAAATTAAAGGTAAAGATAAACCTTTATTTGTTAAACAAACCGTTAAAAAAGATAATGTTGTTACGATTAAAACTACTGATAACAAAAGAATTCACAAATCCCATCTTAAAAATTAAAATCTATTTCTAGACTCACAACGCATTATGTAATTGCAACTGTAGACATCTACGAGTACAACAATCCACTAGTTGTAATAAAGCAAGGTGTCGGGAAAATTTGCAATGGAAACTACAAAATAATTCATACAATCAACCTAAAAGAATACGAACAAGCTGTTCAAGACATCAAATCCACGATGCACTACAGAACAAAAAACATAGGAACATTAAGCCTACAGATAGATCATCAACTCGCCAAAATCGAGAATTTATTAAGTCAACTTCACATTACCAGAAACAAGAGATCAATAAACTGGATTGGATCCGCCTGGAAGTGGATAGCAGGTACCCCTGATGCTACCGATTGGGATAACATTATCAGCCAAACAGACACCATCACAAATAATAACAATAAGCAATACACCATCAACGAATATTTGATAAAAACAACCAAAAATTTAGTAGACGACTACAATAGAATAGTCACGGAAGCAGACACAGATGACACCATCAGGCACGCACAAACGCTCTTTAATAAACTAGGCTTAATAAATGACGAAATATCGCAAATTGTAATGGCTGGCCAATTGGCGAAAAAAGGTATCGTACATTCGCAAATATTGAATAAAGGAGATATCGCAAACATACTTTCTCAAACCGAAACACTCCCGTATAAAAATGAGTTACAAGCCCTTCAATTTGCTGAACCTTCAATGGTTGTAAAAGATTCCCTTCTCTTATATATTATTTCCCTACCAAAAACGGAAGATATCATGTTTAATAAAATAATACTTCGCTCAACAATTAGGGATAACAAAAGAATATATCTCAGTTTCACTAACCTACTCGTTTCTCACACAGAAAAATATGGAATTAAAGGTGATTGCCCAATAATCGAAGGAGTAACTATATGTAAGAAAGATCAGGTAGAAATTTTAGATTCGTATCACTGTATTGTAAATATACTTAATGGGGGAAATGCAACTTGCGAATACCAAATAACCAAACAGCCAATAATTGAACTTATATCGGATGGCACAATATTTTTAACGAATTATATCGGAAACTTTACATACGGAAACAATTCACAAATCTTAAATGGTACCTTCATCATCAACTTCTTTAATGAAACAATAACCCTTGACAATACGAAATATTCTAGTTGGCAAACAACTTCTACTCAAATCCTACTAACTACAATATTTAATAAACAATTAAAAACAAATCGCTAATAAAGCACTTATTGCAAATATTAAAATTGGGTTAAAATAAGTTTTATAAAATAAGCAAAATTTATTAATTATAAAATAAAGCACTTATTGCAAATATTAAAATTAGGTCAAATAAGTTTTAAGCAAAAACATTGTATAAAAAGAAAACGAAGAAAATAAAGAGTCAGTTGTTATTACGAGTAAACAGAACACACGTCTTTCAATTAAATCCTCATAACTTATACATAAACTAAAGTGTATTTCATACAAGATAGACGATACAAATTGTTGTGAATTCAGCAATAGTGTCCAAAACCACCTTAGGCAATTAGCGATTCATCGTCAAGTGACAAACCCACTGTAAAATACAGAGTGTAAAACCACCTTTAAGGCTCCCATACACGACATGTTTCTTACATCTGACTTGTAAAATTTTCTACTGCAAAACATATATGTACATATCGTGTATAGGCTAGCCACCCGTACTTTATAATAAAGTATTGTACGTTTTTCTGATTAATTGTACTCTATACTTTACAGAAACAATAAAGTACACCAAAATACTTTATTTCGCATGATTTGATTTATCTACAATTCAAAATAGATTCGGGTTATATTAGCCATTTGTTGACGTTTTTTTACATTGGCGATTCTTTCTTAAGACTATGTCATGGCAATTTGGATATTTGGATATGAAACAAGCAAAAAAATTAACCTTTTGTCTGCACCGGAACTGACCAGGAAAATTCACATGAATTTTTTATTATTTATCGATAAAGCCTTTGATGAGCAAATGGCGAGACGAAAGAAACAAAGCGTCTCTGAATCTGATAAAAAATGAATTAATTATTTACTTTAATATAAATATGATAATTATTTTATAAAACTTGCGAAAAGCAATAAAAAATACGTTTTCAAATATAACGATAAAGAAAATTAAATTAATCTTTATTTTTATACTGTGTAATTTTTTTTCCTAACGTTTAACAACCAATGTACTTTAATTGCAAAAAAAAAGATGGGAACCCTAATCGTGTAGTACCTTTAAAACATTACTTCGGTAAAACACAAATGGAAATAAGTACGTCTAACAAATTTTCAATTAGAGCTTGATCTATTTTGATCTGACAAACCTTCTGACATTAGCTGTTTTTATTATGATAAAAAGCATTCCAAGAAACATATGCCCTAAGAAAAAAATCAGCTGCGGTTGGTAATTGGAGGTAGCATTAGCCGGCTGAATGTAAAATTTTGCAAGAGCCATATATACATATATTTTTAGACTAAGTTTGCATATAATAACAATTATACATTATATTATGCATTATTATTTTGTATTCAAACAAAATGAACATCGTATTTGTTTATTTTCAAATTAGGAAAAATCTAATTAAAAATCCTAGGTAAATTATCAGTTTTGAAATACCATTTATTTTCAGACAAATGTGCTATTTATTACCTTATGTTTGTTTAAGGCAGACATCATATATATTCCGCTTATCATAAAACATGTACATTTGTATTTGTCCGACACATCTTGTATTTCTGTCTGCGAGTCTAAATGACCATTTTATATATTGTAATTGTTTACATTCTAAGTTTATTGCTTGATGAAAAATAGTTATTGTAAACATTATTATTTTATTGCTTTGTATGAAAATATTTTATTATAATCATTTGCATTTCGTTCTTTGTTTAAAATAAGTTTAGTATATAAGGAGATAAAATTTTAAAATAAATCAATGTTCTTTAAAACATCCAAATTGTAGAATTAATTATTTTACATTTGGTCCTTCGAGTAAAAAAAATAATAAAATTTGTTAAAAAAAAGCGTAGTCGGGGCTAACACCGCCAATAGTAAAACATAATAAATGTTTTGTTTAAAAAAGCGTAGTCGGGACTGACACCGACGCGTTCTCGAGGCTTAAACAACGGCAGTGAGAATTTTTTAAAATATATAATAATGGCAACCAATAAATTAAAGCTTTATAAAAAGCAAAGTGAATTAAAAACTGCAATTGAAAATCTGCAAACGGGTATTGAAAACGCTAGGCATTGCCAATTAAAGCCTAACTTGGAAAGGTTAAAGTCGTTCCGGCAAGATTTTGAAAACAAGCACAAAAAAATTAACAACGAACACGGTATTCTAGATGACGACTATTTCATATATAAAACCTACGAAAATATGAGAGACATTATAGAAATTATAAGTCAAAAAATTATCTGGCTATTAAGTAAAGAAGCAGAAAGCTCTCCGAATATAGGCGAGCCGGAAACAACAATAGAAACTCTTCAAACAAAACCTTTGATACAGAGTCAACAAGAAATACCAAATCAAATGAGTAACAAACAAATTCCTTAATGTTGGAATTTTTAAGATGTATAGAAGAACTAAAATTGCAGTTAAAAAACGTTAATTGTACCAATAAAAAATTTCAGCTAGAGGAAATCATATTATCCTGGAAAGAACAACAAGACCATATTAATAAAATGTACATGAGGTTCCTCATTGAACATTCAGTATCAGACGAAGAAATAATCGTGCCTTATAGAAATATTAAAATTATCCACAAATCCGTTAAATTGAAAGCACTTGAAAAACTGGAAATATTGTCTACCGAAAAAAGGCCGTTAAATTAGAAGGTATCAAAATTCCATGGAAATATTGAAGAATGATCTTCATTAAATTATAACTTTCAAACTGGCAAAAATATTTGATCCAATTGGAATTTTGACACCTATAACAATTACGGCTATGAGTCTCTTTCACCAATTCTATTTAAATATCAATTCATATTTAAACGTAGTTATTCATTTTCACCAACATATTCTCTTTACACATTTAAAAGCAGTTTAAATACATAGGTAGCAATCTCCATTTAAATACTAATTTTGCATCTCTCTCACAACAGCTGTCTCTAGCGACACATACATACATAAAAAAAATTTTCATATTAAATAACAAAGGGCTACCATACTTTCTGGTGTTTTATTATAGAAGTTGGTGAAAATGGAATTTTTTAAACAGAATTTAAATAGAGATCTCAATGATGAATTGCGGAAAGAATGGAGAACATTAATTAACGATTTACATACTCGTACAATATCCCACGAAAAAATACAACTCTTGGGATTCGCGAACGCACACGCAAAAAAAATCATAGTTGATGGAATCATAATCGCAAACTATCATTTCATGTTCAGATTAGTGATTGCAGCTACTATATATTGTATTTCTCATCTAAGGAACATAATATGTTCTTCATAAATCTATCTCTGAAATTTCATTGTATAAACATATGCTCTGCAAATGTTGAGAATTTTGAGCGCATTATAGTTACTATGAAATTTTTTTTTTTCTGGTTTATGTAAACAATTTGACATTTTGTCTAGATAAAAGAAAAATGCACACACAACTACTTATTAAATTAAATTAAATAATATTATATTTTTGATAAATATTTTTATTTGAAAATATTTATCGAATAAACTTTTCTGGACAAATTAAATTAAATAAACTTCAAAATAATTAACCTATTCATCGGCATATTTATGTAAAATCCAATTGCCATCTTTTGCAGTTCCGTAGTATTTTTTTCTTCATGATGCAAAGAAACATACATTCGTATATTTAATTCACTCCATATATTAGTATGTACTCATATATGTATGTATGTTAAACCAAGTATGTTGAAGATTTAAGATGCACTTTTATTTTGTACAAAAATTAAATAACTTTCATCATATAATAATAATATTAACATTAATTTTTCACTTCACATCTCCCCGTCTTATTAAATTTTATGAACGACTGTGGTTACACACCATTGACAGCTATTTTATTTCTTTTCAGAACTCAAACAATGTATGGTCACAATAAACTTTGATTTTAAATAAACTTTTATTATTCTCATTATTATTTATTATTCACTCTTGTAGCAGCGAAAAAACTTTTTTTGATGCATTCAATTTTTATGGGACGAAACCCAGAATAATTATTTTATTGACACATCAAATATTCTAATAATTGAAGAATGTTTAATGCAACCATATTTACTTCAATGATTAATTATTTGGTTGTGGCAGATATACTTAGTTGACATGAACATTTTGCAATCATGTCTTTTCTCTGCGTGCATCAGAGAAAGTGTACGCAGCAGTAATTTATTTAAAGTTTTCAGACAAAATTTCATTATTAACAGCAAAATCAAAAGTAAATCCAGTTAAAAATAGAAAAATGCTTCTGAAGTTAGAGTTATGCGCCGCTCAATTGTTGGTAAGGCTTTGCAACAAAATTAAAGAAGTAATAAATACAGACGCAGAAATTCATTAATGGATTGACTCAATGATAACACTTGCTTGGATAAAAAATAATAAAAATAAAGACTAATTTATTCGAACAAGAGTAGCAGAAATAACAACAACGATGCCAGAAGCGAAATGCAGATACGTCACGTCTACAGACAATCCAGCTGACATAGGTTCAAGGGGTATTGGTGCAGAAAAATTATGCTACATGGAGCTGCGGTGGAATGGGCCGAAGTGGTTACTGAAAACTGGAGAGTGATTGGCCGGAAAAATAATGTCTCAAGATTTATATCTACTATTACAGTTGCAACGCAAGATAACCAGATACTTGAAATTCTAGACAAATAGTCGTCATTCAGAAAATTAAAACGAGTGATGGCTTACGTTTTTCGATTTATCAAAAAATTGAAGGGCATTTGTAATTTGCCAAATTAAGGAGACGGAAAAATTTATAATTAAGATGCATCAGCGGAAAGAATGGCACGCTGAATTAGTCGAATTACAACATAAGCAACAACTCAATCATCGGCAGAAGATAGCTAATCATTGTGGATTTAACTACGTAGGACCGGTTCAAATAAAATGTTCCAACAGTAGAGGACAAAAGTCATATAAAGGATATATAGCAGTATTTGTTTGTATATCGACAAGAGCCTTGCATTTAGAAGCAGTTAGCAGCTTAACAACAGAAGAATTCATGGCGGCGCTAAAAAGATTTTTTGCCAGAAGAAGTAAAAGCAGAAATATTTACTCTGACAATGGCAATAACTTTGTCGGAGCTTCAAGGTTTTGGACAAAGAATTTACAGAAGCTAGACAACAGAACACAGCTTTGGCGCCTGTACTTGAGGAGCAGCAAGTGAAATGGCTTTATATTCCGGCGGCAGATCCACACTTCGGAGGAATCTGGGAAGCAGCTGTAAAAGCAATGAAATACCATTTAAAACGAGTGATTGGTGATACAAAGTTAACTTTTGAGGAGCTAAGCACGTTATTGGCACAAATTGAAGCGGTATTAAATCCAAGGTGGGTGGTGATACTGGATGAGGATTCGGAAGATATAGATCTTTTCACTCCAAGTCATTTTCTTATCGGTCGCCCGATGTTAGAATACCCAGAATCTAACAATGATGGTAATATCGGTTTCTTGGCCAGATGGTAGCTAATAAAAAAATTAAGATTGCATTTCTGGAAGCAATGGCAGGCCAACTAATTGACATCGTTACTACAAAGGTATAAATGGAAGTATGCTCAAGAAAATATAATAGAAGGTCAAGTGGTGATAATAAAGAATGAGGATACTCATCCAGCAAGATGGCCGCTTGGCAGGGTCACTGCGATTCACCCTGGCAAAGATGAATTGGTAAGACCTCTAACATTAAAAACGGAAAATAATATAATAAAAAGACCAGTAACAAAGTTATGCCCGTTCGAAAATACTCTTAATGAGAAGAAGTCTGAAAGTTCATCAGTGGAAAAGAAGCTAAAAATAAGTTCAGGTATATTAAACATGGTGGCTGTGATGTTACTAATGATCATTGCGGCTTCGGCGGAGACGACTAAAATGGAATGCACAATAAATAAATTGAATTTCAGAGCAGTATATTTAGATAATATAGGATCAGTAAATGTTGTTTCCTCTTCTTGGAATTTAGTAATATTTTTCAACATTAACTCCTTTTTCGACAGTATTGCAAAATCTGAAGAAGTGATAAAATCTATGAGGATAACGTGTGGAAAACTACAAGGATTTGAAAGTCAGGGCAACTACCTCATATAAATGATGGATCGTCGATTACAAGATATGAAGAAAACTAATCATTACATGTTTCCGCAAGAGTTGAAAAGGAAAAAAAGAGCACTTCTAGAATTTATTGGGTCAATACAACATAGGAACATACTGGATAATCAACACGACTTAAAGTATCTAATAAAAAAACAAACATCAGTTGTTGATTCAACACTGAATATACTGCACAGAGATTAATAGTAGCTTCAAGAGTATCACTGAATGGGTGAACAACATCACAGAAACGATGAGAGAAATATATTTTGTGTATCGTGAGTCGATGAAGTTTTTCATTATCACTAAAGAACTGTAAACAATTATCGAAGAAAATGAAAAAGTGCAAACACAAATAATAAAAATGTTGATAGACATCAATCATGGAAAATTGAATCCAGCTCTTTTTACTCCAATACAAATGCAAGACGAAATAAGAAGTGTAAGAGAACATATTCCACAGCATTTAAATCTTCCAGGAGATAAATTTAATCAACTGACAACTATCTATAAATTAATGACTGCTAAGGCCACAGTTGTAAACAATCAATTAGTTATGTCCGCGCATGTACCGCTATTTTGTGATCCTATATCTCAGATATACAAAATTATTCTAATATCAGTAGAAATGATGGGGAATAAAATGATCATTCAATCCAGAGGACACTACTTAATACATAATTTTAATAAGGATTCCTATCACGTAATGGATCAATCAGAACTTAATAATTGTAAGGAATTGTAAGTTCGTGTCTGACAATGACTGGCCATGGTTCGATGCAAATGACAACTCATGTAAAGTTTCAGCACTAAAAGCACTAAACAAAGCAAATTGTCGGTTTCAGGATACAAACATCAATTCTTTATGGATGGAATTACATCTAGCTGATAAATGGTTATTCAAAGTATTCAATAGAACCGTCGCACATATTCGATGCCCACCTGGTCAACAGAAACTTGTTGAATTTCCGTTACAAGGTATAATGCAGCTGGCTGTGAAGTTAGGGTTCAAGGGACTACCATGAGCGCTCCATATCTGGTTGAATCTAAACGGAAGATTGAAAACATGGCAGTGCTATCAACAGACGTCGATAATATATTCCAATTCAATATGTCGCCACTCAACGCAATGATGATAAACCACTCCAGCCAAATCCAAGAATTGATGAATCAGGTTGAAGAAATGAAAAAAGAGAATACAGAGCTTTGGGCCCTTAATTTTCATCACATTAGCGGTCACTCATATTTAATTTTAGTTATAGGTTTAATACTTATAGTAGAAGCAATTAGAAAAATAATTTTTACGAGAAAAATAAGAGCATTGAATTTTGTCACTATTAACTAGAATTATCCTTTGCAATACGTATCGAATCAACTGATAGATTCGCCTTGGCAGAATGTTCAAACAAATTGAACATCGTATTTGTTTATTTTCAAATTAGGAAAAGCCTAATTAAAAATCCTAGGTAAATTATCAGTTTTTAAATACCATTTATTTTGAGACAAATGTCTTATTTATTACCTTATGTTTGTTTAATGCAGACATCATAAATATTCCGCTTATCATAAAACATGTACATTTGTATTTGTCCGACACATCTTGTATTTCTGTCTGCGAGTCTAAATGACCATTTCATATATTGTAATTGTTTACATTTGTAACGTAGTTTACTTTTCCAGCTGGGGTATTACTCAGGCTGTCCAGATTCTTATCAAAGGTCTACTTCCTTTGAAATAAAATACTCGTATCTTTTAGATGTTAAAGATGTATGGAACAAAGCTTTATTTAAACGAAACGTATACTACTTAACGGTAACTTATTACTACGAAGTTTGCTCGTGCGTTTGTTGGTGATTCGGTGAAACATGAGGACGGCGGGTGGCGGCGATCAGTACGCTGGTGTGATTTCTAGTTGCTGTTGTCTGGGTATCTGGCAAAGATATTATATATGATTCAGATAAAATATCGATAAGATTCGGTGGTATTTACGGGATACTACGATTAGTACGACTGCAAGGAGTATTCGGGATCCCTTACAGTCGGTAAATTACGAACTACGAATTTAAGGAGTATTCGGGGGCCCTTAAGATCGGCTACTTCAAATTACGATTAATACGACTGCAAGGAGTATTTGGGAGCCCTTACAATCGGCAAACTACGAACTTAAGGAGTATTCGGAGGCCCTTAAGATCGGTTACTTCAAATTACGATTAGTATGAATGGAAGGAGTATGCGGGAGCCCTTACAATCGGCAAATTACGAACTACGAACTCAAAGAGTATTCGGAGGCCCTTAAGATCGGCTACTTCAAATTACGATTAGTAAGAGTGCAAGGAGTATTCGGGAGTCCTTACAATCGGCAAATTACGAACTTAAGGAGTATTCGGAGGCCCTTAAGATCGGCTTCTTCAAATTACGATTAGTACGAATGCAAGGAGTATTCGGGAGCCCTTACAATCGGCAAATTACGGACTACGAACTTAAGGAGTATTCGGAGGCCTTTAAGATCGGCTAGTACAAATTACGATTAGTACGAATGCAAGGAGTATTCGAGAGCCCTTACAATCGGCAAATTATGAACTAAAGCTACGGTTATGTTAGTATGGGAACAAAATCGGTATCGGTGATTGCTCGTCTTGTTGTGTAAAACCCTGCACGTTATATCTATATTAAAATCTCAACTATATTAGAGTTGTATCAGATGATGAGACTTTGGTTAGTCTCGAAACATCGATGTCAGTTCAACCCTCCGCGCAGTCTAATTTTTCTTTGTCTGTTCAAGTATTAAGAGCCACTAGATTTTTCTTTCTAATTTAAATAATAATTTAATTTATAACAGAATTATATTTAGAGAAAACGAACTTAAGCCTGAAATATTAAAAATTTCTTTGATTAACAGCCCGTTTTTGTAAAACAAAAGTCTTCTCACACGAAATTTCGTTTTGTAACGATATCGTTTTAAATTTGGATCTTACAGCCTGTTTTTCGAAAATGAATTTTTGTATACGTTCTCATAAAAAACGACCGAAACAACTTTTACGTTTTTATAAAACATATCATTTTCATGTGAGTGACGAAAAAGCTTTATTTATTTTTTCATTGTATTTTTGGTTCTTATAAAATGAAAATATGTATCTGTAATAACGATAGCAAATGTCAAAAACAAAACGATAAGTAAAAGGCTATCGTTTGAAAAATTCACACAATAATAATACGTACATAAGTATTTATGTATGAATGTATTGAAAAAAATTTTGAAACATATGTACATATGTATATTATAATTGTTTTATTTATTTAAATATACGGAAAGTTTTATTTTTTAGGCTCCATGAAAAATGCCCTGAGCTAAATATTAAAAATCGATTTACTTTATAGCCACAAGTCTTTTGGGGTATGTTATTAAAGTAGTCGAGGAATACATAATTTTTGAAAAGATTTATGATAAGAAGAACTTTAAAAATCGCCCCAAAGTTTCGGATTGACAAAAAAAAAAAAAAAAAACTCGAATTTTATGACCCAATTTTTCTTATATCTGACTGAAATTTTTTAATTTTTAAATATTGAAAAAATTTTTCCTAATTTTTTGTTAAATTTTTATTCAAGTGACAAATAATACCAAAATTAAAAATGGCCCCAAATAAAATAACAAAATTCTAAATTGCACCAAAAGTTTTTATTTTTGTTTTTAACAAAACCTTCTGGGTGCATTTTTCATTGGTTATAAACCAAATGATATATTTTGCACTGATAACTAAAGACTCCCCGAATAGTTGGTATTCCGCCGTATTACAGATTTTCTCCACTATTGAATTTCCTGAAACGACGATGCTTTCCAAAGACAGCATTCCTGTCATTCGGCCACAAAATAGTACGTAATAGAACAGTGTGAGAATTTGTTTCATTTTTTTTGCGGTCTCAGTGCACTTGAGGGAGTTAATTTTTTTGGGTTATAGCTCGTTCAGCAATTTTTCCATTTAAAACAACAAAATAAATTATTGAACCATTTATAATTTTTTGTTCGGTGATATTCATAATTTTTCAGCTTGTGAAAATTTTTCAATTCGGGCCATTTTTCATGGAGCCTTTTTTGAGCTCAAGATTATTTTTTGTAAATAAAAAACATTTGATTTATAGAGTTAACACCAAACACAGTACGTTTATATGAGAAAAAAAATTTAAATTTATGAAAACAAACGCATTGGCAATAATGTTCCTTTAAGAAAGCAAAAAGCTTTATACATGTCAAAAGTGAATAAACGAAAGCTTTCTAACATTTTATAAGATCCAAATTTAAAACGATATCGTTACAAAACGAAATTTCGTGTGAGAAGACTTTTGTTTTACAAAAACGGGCTGTAATGCTCGATATGGAAAAAGAATTTCGTCAAAAAAAAGAAGCGCGTTGTACTGTGGGAGCGTGTTTTGCGAAATATAAAGTCCATAGATGACACTTTCCCATTTTCACGGGACGACATACATACATATATCGCAAATTTTTAAATTTTATGGTCATATATAAGCGTATTAAGAAACGGATCATGTTTGAAGCAGTATGGGAGCTGAGTTTCCTTGTTCGCACAAATCAAAAAAATTTTTCAATAAAATATACTCTTCCGCCATTGTTCGCTTTATTATGAATGATACTTTGCAAATATATCGTGTCATAACCGCCAAAAAATCTCAAGTGTAAATTTTTCATGATTTTGTTTTTTTACAAAAATCGATAGCTTAGGATTATTTGCACCATCTCTAAAACTGTTATCTCTATACAAAGTACCGTTTGAATTTCACATCAAAAATAATTTTAGCTCAAGTAAGCGTTTGTTATTTGATTACATTTTTGGTGACAGCATTTTGTTACTAAAGCTAAAATTCTTTTAATCAATAATAAAAAATAATTTAATAAACTTGTATTTATATTAAATATGGCAGAGGTAAAAGTGTATACATTTTATATATGTACATATGTTTAAATGCATTTTAATGTTTTCTTAAAAAATTCTATTTAGAAAGCGCTCGTTCCATATAGCGATTCAGATTCAGATATTGAAGAGGAAACATGTCAAAGGTCAAAGAGGTTATAAAAAACAAAAGAAGCTACCAAAAAGATTACAAAAGATAAAAATCCGGGATAAATGTGTTCTACCCAATCCATGGAAAAACTAACACATGTGGAAATTCATGCGGTGATAAGTTTTCCGAATCTGAGATTGAGCAAATAAACGAAAATTTTTGGGGAATAAGTAATTTAAAGCAAAGAGATTGGTTCCTGCATTAAAGGAGTCAGTGTTGAAAGACGAAAAGGAGAAAATAATAAAAGGCAGTACAGCTATAATTATGTCATTAATTTAAATAATACAAATTTAAAAGTATGTCAACAATTTTTGATAAAAACTTTGCATATATTCCAACAATTTATAAAGAGTACTAGAAATAATAGCTCAAGATATTTATATAATGAAAATGTTAGAAAATCTACTCCACATAATAAGTCAGATGAAGCTTCCGTTTCTTTAGTAAAAACATTTATTGAAAAATTATCGGCTGTTCCCTCCCATTATTGTCGGAACCAAAGTAATAAATTATACCTTCCACAGGAATTTGGAAATATAAAAGGAGTGTATAAAGTTTCTACTGAACATCTTAAAAGTATAAACAAAGAATCTTGCCAATTGTCACTGAGAGTTTTTCGTAGCATTTTTAAAAATAACTTCCATTTAGGTTTCCATCTACCTAAAAAAGATAAATGTATCACATGTAAAAGTTATGAGAATAGTCAATCCGAACAAGAAATGCAGTATACGGAGAAATATCAATTACATATAAGAGAAAAACAAAAATCTACAGTAGTTTTTTTGGAAGAACAGAAAAAATGTAAAGAAAATTCATCACTTTTATGTACAAGTTTCGATCTACAAAAAGTTTAAAACACACCGCATGGAAAAGCTATAACGCTATTTTACTCAAGAAAATATGCATTTTACAATGAAAGCTTTTACGAAAGTGGAACCAGAATTGGCTACTGTTTTTTATGGGGAGAAAGTGATGAAAAAGGGGATGCAACGAAATTTCAACAATTGTCTTCCATTATTTAAAACTTGTCGACAAAAGGAAAACTTACTCCTCTGTGAGTCTTTATTGTGACAGCTGTGCTGGGCAAAATCGTAATAGAGCAATACTTACCAGCATAATTTTTTTTCTTGAAAGATCAAAATACATAAAAAATATAAAAATTACTTATTTGTTACCAAATAAATGATGCCCGTTGATTCAATTCATAGTACCATTGAATATTTTACCCGTGATAAAACTGTTTGGCACCAAGTGAATGGTTTCATTTAAAAATTTACGTTCAGCTTTATTTGAAAAGGATAACCTTATAATTAGTCTCAAATATAGCTACAACTCTGAAAGAAAAGACTACGATTTAAGTTCTATTCCAATATCCAAGCGAAACCCTGAAATTATCAGAATTGTTAAAAATTTCGTTACCAAAATACAAGGATTTAAAAACACTTTGTGATAATAGAATAATACCAGACAGATATCACCAAGAATTTTTAAATTTAAAACACAAATGATTCACTATGCGAAACTGACGAAGAAGATAATATCTATTAAGATCGTGATATATACGTATATATATTTATGTATATATATATTTATGTATGTATATTAGTTATTTTAGAGCCATTGTTAAAACTTAAAAATTATTATAGTTACAACTCTTACCCAGAAGTTAGGTTTTGATGAAGCTACCTATTGTATTGAAATAAATATTTTATAATTTCCTTTTCTTTAACACTACATTCTTATAAAAATTAATTCAAATCTAATTTTTAATAAAAAATATCGATTTAATTAAACCTGTATTATTTTAATTTTTTTCATAGAGGAGATTATTTTATCTCAACCAACGAAAATTTCAGGAGTAGACTTTCGAAGTGATAGCAGAGCAATTCCATTTTATTTCAACGAACATTTTTAGGATGTTTAGAACACATATGTGGCATTTTGTGCAAAAAATATAAAAATTTTAAAAATATAAATTTTAATTTTTTTTTTTTTTTAAATTTTAAAAACTTAAAAAAAAAAAAAAAATAATAAATTTCTTAAACCTAAAAACTTCACTTATCCCACGCAAAAAGAATTTTTTCAATATCTTGCTCACAACAAAAGTTATGAAATTTTAAGTGTAGTGCCTACCCTGCAATTTTCAGTATTTCTAAGCTGCAGGGTTGCCACAGTTTTCGAAAACAAAAAAATTTAAAAATCGTTTTGTGAACATACATACACTACTACACACATTCGTTGAAATAAAATGGAATTGCTCAGCAAAAAAAGCTTAAGGGACAAAAACGAACCTTATATCGCTAATATTAAAATAAAAAAACCTAAAATTGTATTTATCAGACAAAATAATGCTAATGTACAAAATTTTAATGTAATAACTATATTTTAAGCGAAGATAATTACAAAAAACCGTCCCCTGTAAAGTTTGGTTATTTTGCACTAAGCTGTTTCTGCCGTTATAACTCGATATGTTCTTAACCAATTTCAGGGTTGCAAAGTACGAGTATTAGTATGCAACGTATTAAAAAATAACTACACAATGTATCAACTTGGTATTAATACTGTATTGATACATTGTAAAGATACATTTAAGGTGAGTTTACATGGTAATGCAAAGTATTAACACTTTGTAAAATCAAAATATTATGAAATTCTCTTTGTGTATAAGAAGAGAGAACAAATGTCTGTGCAGGTATTTTTTATGTTTACACGGATAATATTAATAAAATCAAAAGTCTGCGCTACGAAATAGCTGGTGGTTACAGTTCTACAATATTTACAAAAACAACATGAATTTGTTTTAGTGGTTTTTGTAATTATTGTATAGAAATGATGCCACCTTCAATATATACTCTTAAAGCTACCAATGTTTACTTAAAAAGAAACCTCTGATAAAATGAGTATACGCAAGTTTCTAAAATGGTTTAGAAAATAAACATTTACAGAACGCTTGTCAGATTTTTTTATCCGTATTCTCTCTTACTCATAACAACTTGTGTTTACATGATAAGATTTTTTTTCAATTTTTGACTTACCGATATATGTACATGTATTACCATGTAATGAGGCCTATAGGAAGTCAGCCTAACTCTCTAACTTCAACAACAAACCCATAATTGGTGTGTATAAATATCAATTCAGTGCTGAAGTTTTTTTTACTTTAAAATTCATTTACCATTATTAATAGAAATATTATCTGCATAATTGAAATCATCTGCAACATTATTAAATCCGGTAAATTATTAACAGACTATTATCAACGCATATTTTTTTGGCATTCTGAAATATTTTTCTGTTCAATCCAAGAATATTTTGCGTAATTTTTTGGGTTGCTAGTTGTTGATGCAGAGAGAAACATTTTTAAATATTACTCATTGTAAGACCGGCATGTTTGTCATACTAGTCAAAGTTGTGTTTGGTTGGATTGGCATATATTTTATTGTTTGGTATTTTTTATAGCGGCATATAATATGAAAAAAATATTTTGTATATGTGTGTTTTTGCATTTTTGTGTGGATGACTAGTTTCATTTACAAGAAGTTGTTGCTGAACAATATATTACAGAGAATTTATTTTCATTTTGTGTACTAGTTAAAAATTTTACTATGCAAATATTGCTGTCGTGTAAGCTACTTAATATTTTATTTAGTGTTCAAGTATAACATTTTTTTAGAAAACTGGAAATTTATTTGTTATCAGGTAAATATTTTTAGTTTTTCTACTATCAAAAATGGAAACGGATCATCTTTTTTTTCCCTAGTCGCTAGTATAATAAATAAAAAAAATTAATTTTAAACCCTGGTAATAAGTATACAGGTGGCAGCATTACGTCAGCAGCTTATAAATATTTTGCACTGCCCGTTTTATAACCACGTTCATTATCTATTTTTTTTTTGTTGTTATCCTATCTTTTTCGCTCTTATGCGACCACCTGTATACTTACTACACCATGATATAGATCAAATCTGCAGCAGTGATTGTTTCTGCAATGTCAGATTGTTATTATTTTTTAACTCCCTTACATAGTAACCGCTCATAAATTATTTCTGACAAACTTTTTTTAATATTTTGAAATAAAAATTATTTGCACGAAATTAAAATAAGCTAAGAACTAAATAAAACATTTTGATCTAAACATTTAAAAAAATGTTAATTTTAGCTCCATAAAAGCTAATATGGCTACACTGGTTGGTATTTAACCCATAACAAATAAATTAAATTTTACTACTCTAGCGCCAATATATGAATTCTGATTTATATTGAATTTCTCTTTAAATGCTGTTTAAAAACGAAATTTTATTTTCTAATAAACTCTTGAATGGAGCTTAAATAACCAATATTGGGCATTTAAATTCGATTTAATGTTCACGTTTGTTTTTGATTGCTTATGCTTCTTCTTTATAATGAAAAAATAAAAATAAAAAATTGTTGCTGCTGGCAAGGCAGGGCTGCCAAAACAGATGATTTTTCGGTATTTTGCCTATTTTTTCCTCTAAAAAATTACAAAATGCCAATTTTATCGAACCGTATTTTTGTGATTTTGTAATGATGTACTGGGATATTAAAGAAATAAACCACTTATGTATGTTTTTGCTATTGAATTATTAAGAGGAATGGATATTTCATTGGCATTATTTTTAACAATTATAAGGAAAAATCTCAACTACCATTAAATACCAATGTAATTTTCAAATTTTGTTAGAAATCAAGAAAATTTATTTCTACTGTATTTTTAATTTATGAAAAACTAAACTAATCAGGTATGTGATAGAAAACGGTTTAGATGTGATGAATTTTGATTTATTTCATTTTCCAGTTTTTGTTCTTATCCGTATCATTCTCCTAAAAAATTCAATCTAAAATAAGCAACTCTGTTTTTGTTTACAAAATTAAAATTAATGAAAATATATAAATAATTCTGTCATATCTAAGTATATTAGTTTTAAAAATAAATAAATTTGTAATTGCGTTTGTTGTAGCAGCAGCATTAGTTTTGTTGGAAGATGAACACATAAATGAAAATGTGAGAAGAAAGCAATTGCAGAATAAATTATGAAGTAATCAACCAGGTGGCAGCGGGAGAAAACAAGAACTTGGCAGCAAGAGAAAAACTAAAGCCAAGGTAACTGAAGCTGTAAAAAATATAACCAGAAAAACAGCTCTTTGACATTTTCAGCCACCAAAAAAGGGCAAAATATAGTCAGCTGTCGTAGCGCTGCCACGTGGTTTATTACATCTTGGGATAAATCATTTCCATTGGACTTACCAGAAGACAATTTTCATTTACATACATAGATCATATTTTCCAATATTATTTTTACATGCACATATGTATATATGCTTGAGATTGAATAAACAAGGTTTTAAATATGATTTAAAACATCAGACAGAGTCTTCAATTCCAATGACATTACACTTGGCAGCTGCACTCATATTTTTTGCGGGCTGCACCTTTCATAAATTTGTAGGAAATGATGCATTTCTTTCAATGCATCGAACGACAGCATCCAAATCGTAGTCAAAGCTTTTACTTTGTTTTGAAAGGAAACTGTCGTAGGCAGCGTTGCCATTTTGGTGCTTTTCGGGTATTTTTTGGTGCGTTTTTACTCAAGCAATACCCGAAATTTTATTAAATACCCGTTTTTGAAAAGCGGGTATTTATAGTGCTTTTAACAATTTCTCACAGTGCTTTTAAGTGCTTTTTAAATAATCAACATTTTTGGCATTAATGCATTTTCCTACTACATATGTATTCTTTAAACCCACCTAATACTTTTCTAACCAACTGCATATTATTTGCATCTATATTTTGATTATTAATCGCAAACTGTTAAGAGTTTGAATTCTAGAATTTCTCAAGCATATTTTTTTTAATGCGTGAAAAAATTTCATGATATATATCTTTAGCAACGATTTACATTTAATTTACATATCCGTTGATTTGTTTGTTGTGTAAATATAAGCAAGAAACTGCCAGTTTTTAAAAGTAACTTCTTCATTCATTTTATATGTGTTAAAGTTCATCATTTAACAATGGCTTTCCTTTAGATAGAAAAACAGGCTGTACGTATTATCGCACGAACCAGCTAAATGAAGGAAAGCCCAAAATAGTTGGGTGATTCGTCATAGTGAAGAAACGATCAAAAAAAAGTGCCCGATCGCCCAAAAAAGATGAAGGAAAATCCAAAAGTGTGAAATGAATAATCGCCCAAAGATTTTGGATGTTTGTTCATTATGTAAAATCATTCGAATTGAGAGTGAATAATCGCAATTATTATTATAATAATTGGGCAATTATTCATTATGAACAAATACGCAAATATCTGAAAATGTTGAATCGCCCAAAGTCGATGAACGATCACCCAATTTATTTTAAAACAATTTTTGGGCGATCCTACATATTTATTATTCGGTCGATTTTCACTTGGGCGATTATTCGTACAGCCGGAAAAACGAATATATAGAAAAGCTTGGGAGAATGATCTAACTTTTAAAAGGTGGCTTAGACCAGCAAAACAAAATTAGATAAGTGCTTTTGTACCCGAAATGTTTTTCATTTTTACCCTTTTTTACCCTATTTCCATGGGCTCACAGTGCCTTTGATGTTGCAAGAGTTGGCATCACTGGTCGTAGGTTTATAAAACTAAAGCTTAGATCCCACTATCGGCACGATGTACCGATTTTCATCGGCTCACTGAAATAAAGTTATAAGTAATAAGCTAAATTTGCCTTATTTGTCAACTAATTTAAATATAAGGACATAATTGCACCACACTGCATTGGTAATAAAGCCATATAGACTTATTATTCCAGAATTAATTGAGAAATAATGCAATTTTAGTTTAGTACTTATGACTTTATTGCAGTGAGCCGACGAAAATCGGTACATTGTGCCGATAGTGGGATCTAAGCTTTAAACCAAGTCATGAAGGTTTGAGAAAATTTAAGAAATTTTTTTTATGATAAGTATGGCATAATAGGTATTGTGGGATGCATACATAGATGCAACACATATTCCAATAAAGAGACCTACCGATTCTATTTTAAACAAAAAAAGTATCATATTTTTTTGCTCGGTTCAAATAAAAAACTGATAATAAACGTTTGAAGCAGTGATGTTAACTAATTTTTCCCAATATCCGTAAAGCTTAAAAAAAATACCGTTTTTGGGTAAAATTGCCGTACAGGGAAAGCTTTGTATAGAAATAGTAATATTTTACTTCTAAAATAGGTTATATTTTTTTAATCAATATAAATACATATTTAAAAGCCAACAAAAACTTAAGAAACAATTAGAATTACAATATTAGAGTTAAAACTTATAGTATATAAACTATTTTATATTTAAAGCTGCGAATAAAAGTGTTATACATAGATTAATCAAAGATTATATAGTTTCGGCCCAACCCGCGAAGTCGATCGATCGATAATGCTAAAATTGTAAACGAAATACAACCGGTTTGCTACCTTCTAACCATCAATTTATTATTATTTACATATTTAGCTTTTGTGGCAGTAAATAAATAATAAGTTAAATAAAATCGGTTATTAGAAAAATTCAAGTTAATTTTTTTACATCTAGAAAACCACCGATCGTTATCGTTCGACATCATTCAATTTTTAGTGATGTGTATGCATGCGAGAATTTTTAATTCATGAGAAATGCATTCGTGTTTTAATTCAATTCACATTTTGTGTAAAATTAATCAATTAAACTTTTTGTAAATCATTTTGAATTAAAATCCAAAATTTAATTATTCCTTTTCAGCTCTGCTCAGCAGAATTTAAAGAAAATTGTGTAAAAAGAAAATGAAAAATTTTTGACAATAGGCAATTAAAATATCTATAAAAAAAACATGGCCAGCTGTACTCTTGCATATTCTTGTATAAATATACTTTGAGCCTGTATAAATATTAACAAATATTAATAAACTTTTTTGTGGAAGAGTCAAAGAAAGAATGAATGATTGTAGTGTGTTTGTCTAACCATTGTTGCATGCCTACTACTGCTACATGCAAATGTAACATAAAACTTTTATTATGTGTAAGTAAATTATCCACATTGCAACCAGACCTTCAGCATGTATAATGCTGACCATGCTTATTCTCAAACAAAGCTTGTATGTGGGTTAGTTTTAACTATGTAAAGCTAAGCTAGTTTTAAGTACAAATGTATATTATTGTATATTGAAAAATAATAACGTAAAAAAATGTTGCGGCAAAAAATTCACCTAATCGTGAATAATCGAAATTTTTTTTTCTGCTAATATTTTTTGATTTTTTAACTGTATTCATCCTCCTTTTCATGATTCATGATAGAATTTTTCCCTTTGACAGGAATAAAAATTTCACTGGATCAAAATTCCACTTTTTATTCACGATAGGGGTGAATATAAATAATAAATATTTTTCATAACTATAACTGTTGTTGTAATGATAAATAATTTAAATAACTATAAATAAATAATATTAAAAATAAAAATCAACATTTGATAATAATAATAAAAGAAAAAGTAATAATAACTATAACAATATTTCAAATTACTTGTAATTTCTTATTAATAATCATAATAAAAACAATTAAAACAATTTCATGCTAAAAAATATAACATAACCATTTGATACAAATTCTTTTGAGAGCTTCCTGACAATCATTTTGGATGCTGCAGAAAATTTATTTATAATCAACGATTTATATTTGATGATGAAGATACGGATTATAATGTGCCAAAATTTGAACGCTTGATCCAGCACTCGATTCTTCAAGTGTAAATTTTTACTGATAATTTACTACAATAAAGTGAAGATGAAATAGAAGTGGAAGTAGGATGACTTTAAAATAAATTATTGATGTAGAACATTTATCTGCAATAAACTCAATTCCAAGAAAGGTGAACAACAGCAACAACAAGAGGTTTCAGTTCCAACATCTATTATTTTATTAGGTTCTTCTTATACATTTTTTTCTCCTGGAATAATATTTACTCTTGCCGGCCAAATTTGCAAGAAAAGAATTTTTTCCCCTCTAGAATTCTTTAGTAATTCCAAAACGATAAAATATAGGGGCCACCTTGGTTTTTACAATGATCAAATTGCTATTAATATTTCCTTCCGGGTTTTCAGTCCTTATAAAAACTCCAGAACAGTACGCCGTTTTTGAGGCGTCACAAAACTCGTGAATCTTTGATTGGCAAGCAGGTGCAAATTTTATCTATCGAGGGATGTTAACATTACATATGTGCGGAAAGTTTTCGACAGAAGTATTCTATTTTCCGAGAAAGATTTTCCGATGAAAGAGGCTCATCCCAGTCAGATTTTGAATTAAGAGTTTGGCCACAATGACAATTGGGCCTACCTACCCTAGTGGATAAAACAATCTTGCAATAACTGACAAGATTGCTCTCTCCGTAGTGGAAGGTGAAATTTCGATGTGGTCAGAGAAATAATAAAAGTGGTCCGCTTTGGCGTTCCAGCGTAAACCTAAGATCTTTACTGTGCTAGAATCCCGGGGCTTTATTCCGAGGAAATCCTGCAGAATTCAAGACTGCTTACAGCTGCTGTTCTTTTTCTTTAGTTTTTCTCAAACTTTGTAATAAATAGTTGAACTTTTAATTTATTGTCAAATAAAATAGTTTTATTAGAACATCAATGTGTATTATTTAACAAGGATTTTCATCAATAAGAAGCCGCTATTAGTTTTCTTTGACGCTTTAAACACCTAACTCTTGTGGTTTTACTTTCCGGTCAGAGGACCTCGTAGTATGGGACATAAAATGCAAATTGCCTTTCGCTTGAAGACTGAACGTGCTGCATCCGCTCCATATGATGGAGGTCTAAATATTCCTGAATAACTTTAAAGTATTCTTTGCTCTTTTCGAGTGTTTTTTTCCACACAATGGTATTGTGTTAATGCCACATTTCTGGAGGGAAATTGACGCCCAGAGATATAAAACACAAATATTGCTGTAGGAAATCGAAAAGTAAGAAGAAAATGTTAAATAAAAATATTGACAGCATCTCATTATTTACGGGCTATGAGCACGGCATATTTATAACAGGTACTCTCGCATCAATTCGCTTTGATATATATTAACTAATGTACCGAACAATGTGTTAACGAAACATTTGACATAACAACTGAATCACAAACAGGCACCACGAAATAAGCCCCAATGAAATAAGCCCCAAATCGAAAAATGATATAAGCCCCAAAAAATTTTATGAAATAAACCCCAAAAAAAATGAAATAAGCCCCAAACCAAATTTACGAAATAAGACCCAAAAAATATGAAATAAACCCCAAATAAAAAAATGAAATAAGCCCCAAACTTTGCATTTAATGAAATAAACCCCAAAAAAAATTAAATAAGCCCCAATATTGTTAACTTGATGAAGTAAGCTTAAGAATAAATCATAAAATGCAATAATTTTATCCTCTAAATTATATCGAACACCGGCTTCGCGTTCCAAGCATTCTCTGCATAACCGCCCTACGGCCGGGCGCAAAGAATTTATCCTCTATGGTATATCGAACACAGGCTTCGCGTTCGAAGCATTCTTTGCATAACCGTTTTACGGCCGGGCGCAAGGACTATTTCCTCTACGGTATAACGAACACCGGCTTCGCGTTCAATGTATTTTCTGCATTATTATAACCCAGTTGAAACTTGAAAATAACATGCAATTTTCCTCAAAATGTTTTTAGACCTACATATTTTACGGATATGAAATAAGCCCCAAATAAAATGAAATAGGCATCAAAAAATTTTATGAAATAAGCCTCAAATTTTTAAAAAATGAAATAAGCCCCAAAGAAATGAAATAAAGCCCAAACAAAAAATTTGAAAATTTTTTGGGGCTTATTTCATTTCTCGATTTGGGGCTTATTTCATTGGGGCTTATTTCATGCCACCTCACAAACACAACGAATCATCATCTGAGCTGTCAAAAACAATTGTTATGAATTCGCCTTACAAACCCGTATTTCCAATAAATTTTTGAATAATTAGGTTCAAGAAATATAAAAATGAACCTTCATTGTAGCAAGTGAAATATAAGAATAAACTTTTAAATAAAAAAATTTGCAGCAACTTATTGTTATGAGTTTCTGATATTTTTATACAAACGACAAATTGCAATAAATTTCTGAATACATACTAAGGTCCAAGATATATAAAAACCAAGAGCTTTAGTGTAGAAACTTTAAAAAGGATATATTGAAAAAATTTTCGGAAGCCTATACATAGTTAACGAGTTATGAGCTTCTGACAATTTAATACAAACCCGAGTTTGCAATAAATTTCTGAAAAATATATATTAATATAAACTAATGCTCTTAACACTTAGACGACAACAGGTTACGATCCACAATATGCCAAAAATAAAATACACACATTCAAATGAGCACGAATATTTTGAAGGCAAAAATTGTCTCTTTGCATGAATTAAAAATTCTTGGAATCTGCTATTTTCCGTTCAGAAATATTTATTTCTTGAATCGAAGAATATTTTGAGTAATTTTTAGGAGTGATATTTGTTGATGCGAAGAGAAAAATTTTTAAATATTAGTTATTTTAAGATCGCCATGTTTGTCATAATACTCGAAGTTGTGTTTTGTTGGAATGCCATATATTTGTATACCCTTCACCAAATATGGTAAGGGTATTTAAGGTTTGAGGTCCATATAGTATATATAGTCTGAATCTCTATAGATAAGACAGTTGAATGAGCGATGACCATCTGCCCGTCTATCCGAAGACACAAGAAGAGGTAGAGACTTGTGTCTTGGACTGAAATGTAAGGATTTTTCTTAAGATGATTCGTATTGAAAATCAGCAAAATATGGGTTTTGATATTGGATTATATATACAAACAAATGAAGATATATATAACCCTTTCAGAAATAAATTTATAAATGTGTACATGACGGTGCCTCATTGTTGAATATGGAGTCTATGGAGACTATAACACAATATATACAGAAGTGACTCGAGACGGAAGATTTTGCATACTTGTTTGTATACACTCATACAATCGCGGGTTTTGGTTTTTTTCTTTGTGCTGTCTTTCTATCCAAACTAAAATTATAAATCACAAAACCAATTAAATATCCATATATTTCTATAATTCACATTCAAAATATTATTAATTAATTAATTTAAGTTGGTTTTCACTGATCGTTTGTATTTTATCACTATAATATAATACATAATATTATTTGTGTTCTAGTAAAAAAATTTACTATGCAGATATTGCTGGCGTGTAAGTACTTAATATTTTATTTACTTGTCAAGTATAAATTTTTTTTTACAAAACTGGAAATTTATTTGTTATCAGGTAAATATTTTTCTAGTTTTCACATAAAATTATGGAATATGAAGTGAATTTTTAGTAAATATATTAGTTTTTTTTATACCCTGGTTATATGGTGGTTAACATAACTAATGGGTCAATTATGGATGGCAACCGAACCACAGTTGCGTTGCCAGTTGCTGAGAATTGTATTACGGATGGCAACTGGCAACTGAGAGCTGCCAGTTTCAGTTGCTATTTAGTGCTTTTCTGGCAACCACAAATTTTCAGTTGCCGGCTGGCAACGCAACTGAAGTTCGGTTGCTATCCATAATCGAGCCATAAGTGAAATTCTACACACATAAAAAATTTAAAGTTTTTTTTACCAAAGCACATTATACGAATACTCGTATTTGTATTCGATTATTCGACTAATCGCCTATTTTAAGATATTCTTATTCGCAAATTCAATCAAATTCTTGAATAATTTGCACATACTTTCCAAAGGAAAAAATATATAAAGTTCAAAAAAGTACATAATATGTACAAAAATATTTTATTTTTAATAATTTTTATTTAGAGAAAACCCTTGTATATATGAAAACCCTTTATCTTTGATGCAAGATAATACCCTTCTTTAAAAACAGACACAATTAAATATATATTTTGCAACTAGAATTTAAAAGTAAAAGCCTTATATGTACGAGTATCTATGTATATTCATATCATGTTAAGTTAGTACTTAATTCTTAGTAGAGGAGTGTTGGACTTTAGATTAGATAAGTGGATAGATCTGGTCCAAGGACCGGCACTGCGACACCTATTGGATCTTTTGTGCCATGGATCTTTAAAATTAAACCATGCTCTGAATGACTCTCCTTATGAAAGTCAGCACAGAGCTTGGAGAAGCCCGCCTAATATCATCCGAACATACAAATTCAGAAAGAAAAACACGCCTTCTATTATTACATAAGACTATACATTCACAGAAAATGTGTGCCGTTGTCTCATCTTCTTCCATGCATAAACGGCACAAGGGTGAGCGAACTAGTTTACTTTTCCAACGATGATAGTTCAGTCCAAAATGACCGGAGAGGAAACCAGTAACTAGCCGTAAGTCATTCCTGCTGAAATTCAGGATACCACTGTATGAAAATGGCTGTAACAAAGATTTGGATTGCCTTAGTCCGGGAGAAGAAGCCTCCCAAATTTCCTTTGCGGTCGACATGTCGTTCTCTCTGATGAGAGTAGTTATAGTCGACCAATTTACGCCACAAAAGGGTTCTGGGCCTATGAGAGGATCGGCAGAGGCCCTCTTGGCCAATTCATCCGCTACCTCGTTACCCGGGTGACCGCTATGGCCAGGTATCTAGTAGATGGAAACCTTGTTCCCTACCGATAGCTTCTGTAGTGAGTCAAAGCACTCCAAAACAAGCTTAGAACGGAATTCCCATGAAATTAAGGACTTAAGGGCAGCCTGACTATCAGAAAAGATAGCTATATGCGCGCCTTTAATGCCTCTGCTTAAATTAATGTCAACACATTTGGTGATTGCCTGTATTTCCGCCTGAAATACCGTGGGCCATTTACCCAAGGCCAGTAAGATTTTCACGTAGGGTCCACAGACTCCAGCGCCTACTCCATCTAGAGTTTTGGATCCATCCGTATACCAACATAAACTTCTGGAATCCACAAAGGGACCATTGCCCTCCCACGTGGCCCTAGGCGGAATTGTGACATTGAATCTTCTGTTGAATCTAAGTTCACAGATTATCCTGTCGCTAGGCATCCCTAATAGCCTTCTGCAGGACAATGTATTCAGGATCGATGAATGCCCGTTGCCAACACAGCGAGCAGAGTTACCGATACCCATCCGATAAGCGGCCATTGCCGCAGAGGATCTTATAGAGATTTGTATAGGTGTTAACCCAATCAAGGCCTCAATGGCCAGAGTTGGACATGATCTCAATGCACCTGTAGCAAGAAGACACGCCAATCTCTAAGCCTTGCAGAGTTTGTTCATCGCCGTGGTCTGCAGAGTCTTCTGCCACCATACGATTGCGCCGTACGTAATGATTGGTCTGACGATCATTATATAGATCCACATGATCATTTTTTGGCTCAAGCCCCAGGTGCATCCAGCACAACTCTTCACCACCCAGATCGTCCTAGTGGCTTTCTGTAAAACGCATTCAACATGACGGTTGAACTTGCTATCAAAAATAACCCCCAGGTATTTGACTTCGGTCGAAAAGGGGATAATGCCCCCATTCAGCAGTATTGTCCCTAGACCAAGTTTCTTCTTACGAGAGAAAGGTACTAGAATAGTCTTGTCAGAGTTGATAGTAAGGCTGTGTCTCCCACACCACGCCATAACAGTGCTCAATGCATCATTCATGATGTCTGAGAGAACGTTGCCGAATTTTCCGGTTGCCATCACAACCAGATCGTCAGCATAGCCGATAACTTCATGCCCTTGTTCACTAAGAATGAGGAGAAGTTCATCCATCACTACTGACCAAAGGAGTGGTGATAAAACACCACCTTGGGGACATCCTTTGACTGCATTAATAGTAACCATATCGTTACCCATAGAAGCAGTTCCCTGTAGTTCAAGTGGCTGTCTCCGAGCTGGTTATAATACTAGCCCCCTTATGACACAACCAGTCCGAATGCCAGACATATGACTGGCCACTTTAACAAGGGGATGTCCTACGATGGGGTTAATTGTCACCAAGAGGCCACAAAAAGACAGTTCATAAGCCGGTTCTTCTTGGCTTACCCTTAAATGTCTCCTTATACCTGCCAAACCACTCCCTTAAAAACCCCAAATCATTCCCTATTTTTTATGAAATAAAAGTCATTTTGTAATTTATTTAACTTAAAAAAAAAATTATTTCGTCAAAAAAAAACATAACAAATTCATTTATTAATTAAAAAGATAATAATAATTAATTAATATCATAATTAAATTTTGCTTTCAGCTACTTTTTTATTATTATTCTTATTATTTTATTTATCTTCATCCTAGTCATCTTCATCCTAGTTATTCCCACTGCAGTACAATAATGTTCCTACAGCCCACTTGTAACTTAGTAAGGATGCGTAACATTGCACTATTTTTGTAAATATATTTTGACTGTATTGAGCATTTAACTAGCAACCTTCCGACTGCTAATCAACATCTCAACCCACTCAGCTACACTCACTGGTACTTGTACAATGTACTACTTAAACTATGTGTGCTTAATGACATACATTTTTTACTATCCACCATCTGCGACACAAAAAGACAGCTAAGTGCCTGCACAAAGTGACAGTAAAATTTTCCACAGTTTTAGAACCAGTCTTCAGAGTATAGGATCAATGTGGATAGTTTTATAACCAGTCTTTCGAGTATAGGATCAATGTGGATAGTTTTATAACCAGTCTTCAGAGTATAGGATCAATGTGGATAGTTTTATAACCAGTCCACATTGTATAGTACTGCAACTTTTGGGGTAAATTGTCACGAAAAAACTACAGGGTTATGTCCCTGCTCTCAAGCATTGACCTAATCCATCTCATAGAAGTGACGTCAAGATCCTTTTGCCTAAGAGCGCATTCTATCGAATCATAATTGGTGTTATCGAAAGCGTCATTGATGTCCAAGAAGGCGCACAACGCGATTTCCCCTGACCTATGAGCCTTCTCAATTTTAGTAGCAAGATGATGCAAAGCATGTTCAGTCGATTTTCCCTTAGCATAAGCATATTGGTTGATATGCAAGGGGACGTTTTTCAAAATCGTCAGTCTAATGTGTAGATCAATTAGTCTCTCCATCGTTTTCAGTAGAAAGGATGTTAAGCTAATTGTTCTGTTAGATTTGGCCAAATCACTTGGCCTGTTGCCCGCTTTAGGTATAAAAACCACGTTAACTTTCCTCCACAGTTGGGGAATGTGTCCAAAGACAAAACTGGCTCTAAATAGGGCGGCGAGGGCACCAAGCAAAGTATCAATGCACTTTTGTATAAGTGCTGGAAAGATACCGTCCCCGCCGGCAATAGCCCATCTTATCCTATCCGGATTAAAAATAACCTTTGACAATTTGAAAGCTCCTCTGTACAAAACGGGAGAGCAAACTGTCAAGTCAACTTCATTTTGAACCTTGAGAATTGAGAAGTGAACACTAAGTAACAGTTCCAAGGTCTCTCTTCGGTACTTGGTATATGAACCATCAGCCTTCTTCATCAGACCTATTTCGCTCACATGAGAGCGAGAGAGTGCCTTATGCAATCTCGCTGCTGTAGGGGTATTTTCGATATCTTCACAGAATTTCCTCCAGGATTCCCTTTTGGATCTCCTTGTTTCTTTGTTGTAGTCGGTCAGATACCTTTTGTACTCTGCCCAATTACCAGAGCGCTTAGCACGATTAAAAAGTTTTCTAACTTTCGTGCGCATATCATCAAGAAGGTCACTCCACCACGGCACCTTACGTGCCGTTCTACGGCTTTGTAAGCTACTACTTTCATGATATGAGGAAATAACGACATCGCCATATCGCCATGCGCCATATGCCAAAACAGCACTAAATAACTAATTAATAAAAACGCAAACGGAATAAGAAAAACGAAATCTGAAAGTATGTAAGTAAAATAATTTAAAAATGTTCGGTAGTGGTCTTCAAATTGGACATCTCAATGTCATAATATTGATAAATACCGTAAGTTGTGTGACAGTTTTTTCAATTTATAGTTACGTCGCAAAAGGGGGTGTATTTCCAATTAAATTTTAAATATTACGTTGCTCTAAACCTAAAAAATAAATTTTTCTGTCATGAAATTAGAAATTAGAATGAAAATTTCCGAATCACACAATAGAATATTTGTTGTCCGCAATACTTCCGAATATTTTTGCTCGATTGGTGGCTAATGTGGGTTTTTTTTAATCTCCTTTTCCATTTGTTATTATCAAACATATATTGGTTTTTATTTTCGAATTAGGTAGATATGATATCAAAATTAAGTTCAAAAAAGATTTTTTTCAAATTAAATTAGCTTTATTGTGTAATAAATGAGATTCTATTTGCTTTCACACAGCTTAGTGCAGTCGAAAGTAAGACGAAAAAATTGTTCGGAAGTGAATGTCAGCACACCAAAATATTCGGAAAAGATTCACTTTCACACGGACGTGAAAATCATGAAAGACACGAATATTCGTATTCGGCGAATATTGTTTCAAATATTCGTATTCGTACTCGTATTCGCGAATACGAATATTTGAAACAGTATTCGCCGAATACGAATAGTAGTTTTAAGGTTTAGAGCCACATAATATTTTAAATTTAATTTGAAAAAATCCCTCCCTTGGCGTAAGTAACAATAAATTGGAAAAAAACTGTCACACTACTTTAGGTATATATCATTACTAGCCTATCCCGGTGTGCTTCGCTACCCTCCGCGTTATAAAACAAAATTAAAGGTATTTATATATCCTATTGTGAAAATTTAATGACGATCGGTCCAGTAGTTAAGACTATATTACGATTTTTAATTTTCCTGAAAAGGGGCGTGGTTGCACCCACTTTTCTCCTGGTACGTATTCCAAATTATGCCAATACCATATGTACCAAATATCATCGACGTAGGTCAAAAAATTCCCAAAATATGGCGATTTAAATTTTTGGGTTATATGGGCGGTGCCACGCCTCTCTGTCCAATCAAAACTTCATATAGCCTATTATTCCTTCCAGAGTCACAGTAACATGCTGTGAAAATTTCAGGAAGATCGGTCCAAGGGTTTGGTTTTCCTAAAAAGGGGCGTGGTTCCACCCACTTTTCTCCTGGTACATATTCCAAATTATGCCAATACCATATGTACCAATTATCATCGACGCAGGTAAAAAAATTCCCAAAATATGGCGATTTAAATTTTTGGATTATATGTGCGGTGCCACGCCTCTTTGTTCAATTAAAACTTCATATAGCCTATTATTCCTGCCAGAGTCACAGTAACATGCTGTGAAGATTTCAGGAAGATCGGTCCAAGGGTTTGGTTTTCCTAAAAAGGGGGCGTGGTCCCACCCACTTTTCTCTTGGTACGTATTCCAAATTATGCCAATACCATATGTACCAAATATCATCGACGTAGGTCAAAAAATGCCGAAAATATGGCGATTTAAATTTTTGTGTTATATGGGCGGTGCTACGCCTATTTGTCCAATCAAAACTTCATATAGCATATAATTCAGCCGAGAGTTCCAGTTAAATACTGTGAAAATTTCAGGAAGATCGGTTCAAGGGTTTGGCCTCCTATAAGGAACAAACAAACAAACAAACCCAGAAATCCCGGAAAAATTTCCGGGAAAAGGTGGCAACACTGGACAAGAATTCCTAAAAATTTGCACAAAAATCCCCTCAAAATTTTTTTCGATGAAGACACAAGTACAACATGGTCCGCTAAACCACCGCCGATATATTTAAGAGAACAAACTCCAACTTTTTGGTAAAAAGCCTTATCTCAGTTTAAGTTAAGGCTGAAGGAATGTACCAAACAGCTCAGAAAAGATTTACAAACACAAAAAACAGCTTCACTGCAAAAATTTCTTCAAAAACTCGATGCAACACCACAAACAATGAGTTTTAACTCTCGCATTGTACAGAGGCGTTTTTATAATCGGCGCAACTGAATATTAAAAATTATTGAAAGTTAAATCACAAAAAAAAAACAATAACAAAAGATTGATTAAACAGTTATTATACTAGTTTTTAATTAACTTTTTGCTTGCGTGTAATATACATACATATATATTTGCAAATACAAACTCAAGTAGTGAACACAAAAAAAGAGAACTCTAAATGAGTTCATCCTCTACCAACAACAACAATAATAAACCAACAAGCAGTAACAATGTTTATTTAACTTTGGTTCATGACGACGAAAATGAAAACCTGAATTCTACACAACACACAACTTCTCGTGCGCGATCTTGCTCTCCAAACCTAAATATTGATCGAGAAGCAACAACAATTGCACCTTTTAGCAAACTTGTCAGCTTAGCTGTACAATCAAACAAACAAACAATTAGTAACAAGGTGACCAACGTGCACAAAATTGTAAATGCGGTGAGTACAATAAGTGATAATAATAAAATTTAAATACATATGGATAGATACATAACCGTGTTAAAAAGGGGAAGAAGTCCCAAATCAGCTCAAATTGCTTCAGAGAAAATCCTGTAGAACTTTCCCGCAACTTACAAGGATATATGTATATCCAAACTGGAAAAATGGCTCAAACAATGGCGTATAAAAGTTAACGAGCAGAAATGTGTACACGTCACTTTTACGTTGCGCAGGAAAACATGCCCACCTATTAAAATTAACACCGAAACTATACCACAACACACTGTAGTCAAATATCTAGGCGTTCATCAAGATCATCGTTTAACATGGAAATCGCATGTAGACGCAAAGTTAACACAAATAAAATTAAAAGCAGCCCAAATAAATTGGCTTATTGGAAGAAATTCTATACTAAGCCTAGACTGCAAACTTCTATTATACAACGCGATCCTGAAACCAATATGGTCTTATGGAATCCAGTTATGGGGCTCAGCATCGAATGCCGAAGAATTTGAAAGGCGACAGAATAAAATTCTACGTACAATAACAGCAGCCCCCTGGTATGTCTGAAATCATCGAATTCATAAATTTCTAGACGTTCCGTTGGTGAAGACAGTATTTTCAAAACGCGCGAAAAAATATATAAAAAAAACTTGAGTTGCACCCAAATCCACTTGCGCGCAACATTCTTCATTATAGAGGCTACATACATCTGGCTGAAAAGAAGGGATAATCTTCTTCTCAGCCGTTTACGAGTCATGTAAAACAACAAAAATTTACCGTTGAAATTAAAAATTTTGTTTAGCATTGGCTAAACTTATATTAATCATTGTTAGATTTAAGATTTGAAACACTTATTGATATTACAATCTAAATTGAAGATTTAATAAATAATAAAATTATAAAAAAAAAAAAAATTGGTACAAGAGAAGAAAACTCTGTGAAAAAAAATGTCATACACAGACGATTACAAATACATATATATATACATATACATATGTATATGTTTGTATGTTGAAATTGTCATTTGTATTTATATTTTAAAATTGTATGTTTTATCTAAGTTTGCTGTTGCCTAGTAGGATGATTTTAGCTCTGTATTATTTATTACGTATACATATGTAGGTATATGTAATAAGTCCATAACGAAGAATAAATAACTTAATTACTATTTGAACGTAGGACTAACATCATTTAGAACATTGAATATCGTTTTAGCCTTCTCGAAATCGATAAACTGATACGTTCTGTTAAGCTAATTGGATATTCTAAGTACCTATCCAGCAAAAACTACTGCTTCGGCCGAAGCAGGTGTGTAAGGGAGAGATGCTTGTTGTTGTTGTGCCTCCTGCTGCGAAAAGCGCTTCGAACATGCATGATTTTTGTTCGCGATGTCCCACTCTGGAGCTCTTGTTTTTTACATAAAAGAGCGCTTTTTCTAACGACAATAAACGGGTTTTCGACCATTAACCGCTACAAAAAACCTAACACGTACAGATCAAATTTTTCAGGAGAAGGTTATTTTTAGTGCATTTCCACTTCCTTACCCTACGTCTTGACGAGCAAAATATTTTTTATAATATTGAAAAAAACGTCGAACTGTGGCGCCTTTTCCCAAAACCCGTGGCAAAAATAAAAAATTTGATGACAAAATTTTGTAAGATGAATGAATACATCCTATAAAGAACTTCTTACTGATCCCAATTCAAAAAGTCTTTTCTAAATTGGGTAAAAGTTATAGTTGGTGGAGCTGTTTAAAGTCCAAAATTTTTTCGAAAGAGATAATTACTTTTTTGGCATTGTTTTAAAGGTACGTTTATTTTTTATTAAAAAAAGTAACAAAATACTCATCAGATGCCCTACTTTTTCGGCAGTGGCCGTTTTTCACCTATATTTAGGTAATTTTTGCAAATAAAACAGAGCATATCTAAAAATGGCCAAAAATGGCCCCGCCCATATTTTCTGAGCATATTTACTACACAATACTTTAAATAATTTAACTAAACTTATCCACAAAAAATGACAGGTTTTCTTGAAATATGAAGAAAGCTATTACAATCTCATAGCGCAAGCGAGAATAATTTTTTTGCCATTTTTAAAGTATGTTACAAATATGTATTCAAAATGTGAAAAAAAAAATTATATATCGTCCGCTAAACATTTTTATTATATATTAATTTATTTTAATATTGCATCACAAAAAATAAATTAAAATAATTCATTAAAATTAAACAAAAAAAGACTTCATTTAAAAAGTATCAAGAATTGAAGAATGAATTTAGAAAATAAGAATTAATTTTCAAAGGGTATGCTATCATAGAAAAAATGACAATCTTTTGGTAATGACATTTTCCAAAATGAATCAAAAATCTCTTTACAAATAACTTCCGAAAAATAAGAACAATATCGATTCGAACTTTTTCCAAAACTTTGACTTGCTTCATTTCTCTAGCCTTACGCAAAATTTTTACGTCTCCTTTAGAAAAACCTTGATATTCCTTTTCCTTCAATTTCAATTTCTTAGTTTTTTTTAATAAAATGCCTTAAGATGTAGCGAATTTCCTTTAACAAAAAATTTCTTGAACGGTCAAAAATATCAGTTTTTTTGTAATTTTTCAATGTTGCCCATACAAACGATCCCTTAAGTCTTTTTGCGTTTATCAAATAAACGCTTTTGTAGATAGGGCCGTTTGTTGTTCGTTAATAAAATCGATAATTTTGGTCAGACAAGTGTAAATTTGTTTGTGGTTGTGTATTTTGATGCAATGCATCAGAACCAACCAAAAAAAACCGATTTTGGATTTTGTGTTAGTTAGGGTCGTTTTCGTTTTAGCTGACGATATATTTCTCTATACATTTATGTATGCACAGAAATTGAATTTCCCATTTTATTATTTATTAATTTATTTTGTTATGGTCTATATTTGCACATTTTAGTGTGTAACTGCCAACTTGCCCCAAAAATGCCTCATTGGCGCTGAGGTCTAAATTGAAATGAATGTAAATATTATGTACAATTATTTTTAAATAAAAAAAATAAATAAATAAATAAATAATAAAAAAGACACGAAAATTATTTTCACTGCAGCACTTGTGACATATTTTTATTGCTTCTCATTAATACTTGATTTACACTATCGTTAATACGGGATTTGCTCTCTCAATCAGGTAGGCATAACTCTTACAAGTTCTTTTTGTATTTAAATTTAAAAACACTTATTATAAAAATAGTCAGGTAGGTAGATTTCTGTTTCACAAATCAGGTATTTTGAAGGTTTTTTTATTTCTGAGTATAAATTAAGCAACAATTGTGTAATGCAGTTAACTTTTTACTTTGTAAAAGTAGTGATCAGTACCAGATATTATACAATTTTACTTTAAAGTGCGATAATGTCATTTGAAAATTCGGAATTGTTCGAGTTATTCAGAAACTCACATAATTGGCTATTGTGGAAAAATTACACGATTTACCACGATACCACGAAAAGGATGTTAAAATCAAAATTCAATTCGTTTACCTGAAAACTAATAAAAAAAATGGCTTGCCTCAAACCGTATGACAAAAACCTTTATGGAAAAGAACTCAGACTGCCTAAATGGGGTAACAACTTTTGAAAACATCGAAGAACCGCAAACATCGTCTGACTACAGAAGAGGAAGACCTGCAACCACTATACACGTGTTCGGAGTACACAAACAAATGTAAACTTCAAAATGACACAAAAGATATCTAAATAGCATCTTTAAAAGCATTATGTCTGAAGTATG